>CM076582.1:1067399456-1067532810 GCA_034641835.2 Pinus albicaulis
GAGCAGCAAAAATGGGTCACAAAGATGTTGGGTTATGACTTTGAAATAATCTACAAAAAAGGAAAGCTTAATGTTGTTGCAGATGCACTCTCAAGAAAGAATGAAGAGGTAGAAGCATTGCTTTGTGCCATTTCTATTATCCAACCAGATTGGATAACCGAAGCAAGAGATGAATGGAAGAAGGACAAAGATGTATGGACACTCATTCAAAAGTTGCAGCAAGATCCTAGTACATCCGATACATTTAGTTGGAAAAATGATTCCTTATGGTACAAAGATCGCTTATATCTTTGTAAGAATTCCCAACTAAAACAAAAGATTCTTCGGGAATTGCACACTTCTCCTTTAGGAGGACACTCAGGATTTTTAAAAACTTACCACAGGGTGAAGAAAGAATTTTTTTGGGATGGCCTTAAATCTGATATTCGAAAGTTTGTGGCGGAATGTTTGGTTTGCCAGCAGAATAAAGTGGAAACAATTAAGACCCCAGGACTTCTACAACCTTTATCCATTCCCAGTCAACGTTGGGAGGAGATTTCAATGGATTTTATCACAGGTTTACCTAAGTCCAAAGGAAAGAGTGTCATCATGGTGGTAGTTGATAGACTTACCAAGTATGCACACTTTTGTGCATTATCTCATCCATTTAAAGCAAGCACAGTTGCTACTACATTTATGGACAGAATTCAAAAGCTACATGGAAGCCCAAGGGTTATTGTGAGCGACAGAGATCCCATTTTTACTCGAAATTTTTGGACGGAGTTATTTTCTTGTTTGGGTACTCAATTAGCTCATAGCTCATCTTATCATCCTCAATCTGATGGTCAAACTGAGATAGTAAATAAATGTTTGGAAGGATATCTTCATTGTTTTGTATCTGATAAACAAATACAATGGGTCAAGTGGTTACCTCTTGCTGAATGGTGGTATAACACTTCCTTCCATACTACAGCAAAAATGACCCAATTTATGGCACTTTATGGATATCATCCACCATCCATCACATCATATTTAAGAGAAAATTCGAAGGTTCAAGCAGTGGAAGATCACATCGAGCATCAGCAAGAAGTTCTCCAACTCTTAAAGGATAACTTGAATTTGGCACAAAATCGAATGAAACAACAGGCAGATCAACATCGTAGCGAGAGAAGTTTTGATGTAGGACATTGGGTATTTTTACGGCTACAACCATACAAACAAATGTCCCTCAAGCAAGCAAAGAAGGATAATAAATTATCGCCAAAGTACTATGGTCCTTACAAGGTGTTGCAAAAGATTCGTACTATGGCATACAAATTGGAGCTTCCTGCTTCTTCGCGAGTACATCCAGTTTTCCATGTTTCATGCTTAAAGAAGGTTATAGGTGAAAATCTTCCAGCTCAAACAATATTTCCAGAACTTGATGAGGAAGGAAAAATCATATTGGAACCTGAAGTGGTCATGGAAACAAGAACTCAACAACTACGGAATCGATCAATTTCAGAGTATCTCATCAAGTGGAAGAACTTACCCACTGAAGATTCTACATGGGAGGATGAGAATTTTATACAGAAGCACCCAGAGCTACTCAAGCATTGAGGACAACACTTTTTGAAGGAGAGGGGTATGTTAGGTCCCTATATTACTAGTATAGTCCCTTATTGTTGTTAGTGTAACCCCCTTATTGTTATTATTGTACCATTGTAACCCCCATTTTTTTATTATTGTGCCCTTAAATTATTATTGTTAGGTCGGCTAGGATTACATTGTGGCCCACTAGGATTACATTATGGCCCCATGGACTCCTATATATAGAAAGGAGGCTTTGTGAATTGTATCATCCAAGAATTGTTCATTTATGTAATGTATTGGAGGTTGCCCCCTCGAAGTGGCTCATTTCTAAGGCGTTTATATCTCTTTTCTTCTCTTTTTGAGTTGGTTACACAACAATTATCGTAGAAACTCCCAGGGCAGGGCCCAAACCACCAAAAGTTTACCTCTACGGAAAAATCAGAGATTGACTATCCAAAAACTCCAAAACCTTTATTAAGCTGAAAGTTAATAGATTGATACAACTGGACAATTTTTTCCTGGTACGTCTATTATAGAAGAAAGTCTCTATATCCCCCTATCTTGTTCGCCTTCAGCCTTTTAAAAGAAAACTCAATAGTGGTAGCGGTATTTTCCATATGGGATCCTGCTACTTGTGGATGTCGTTTGAGTTCTTCAGACGTGGAGGTGCCTTTCCATCATTCGTCAGCCCATGGGAGTCATCATGATCCCATTAGTCTCTCTTTGTCAACTATCCTTCGGTTATCATCAATTCAACTACTTTTTTCCCTTGTAAATAAAGATGAAACAAGTCAATTTCCCGTTGTTAAACATCCCTTTTACTGTCAGTTCATTTTGTCATGGTTTTACATTAATTTTCCTTTCCCTTATTTTTAAGATGAGGAAAAAATTCATAAAGGTGCATGAAAATTCGTGGTAAAGGTAGGGTGAAAACGTACCTTATTATCGGCCCAACAACAGTGTCAGTAGCTTGCCTCATGGGGATTTCTTCAATCTATTTAGTGAAATAATATGTGGCAGTGAGTATCCATTTATGTTGAGCTGATGATGGACAATGGATCTCACCAATGAAGTCAAGTCCCCATTGTTGAAAGAATGCTTTCACTTCAATTGGTTTTAAGGGTAAAGGAAATAAATTCATCTTTTCTCGGAAGATTTGACATTCATGACAGCTCATGAATGTTTTATAAAAATTAGAAAATAAAATTGGCCAATATAATCCCACCCTCAAGATCCTGTTAGCTGTAGTCTTCCAATAAAGATGATTTCCACAGTCACCTTTATGAAAATCAGTCATTACGTTTTCCACTTCTCCTTCAACCAAAAAATTCAACAACACTCCACCTGAATATTTCCAATACAAGACACTATTAAGGATGTAGTACTTGAGATCTCTCAACTTCAAAGATCTAGCCTTACTACTTCGAAAGCTGGGAGGAGGATTCAAGTGTTACAAAACATGAATTATATCAGCATACCAAGGCGATAAAGAGAAAATTTCAGTTACCTCAGGTAATGGTTCAACCTCTTGCTCTTCAGATAATGCAACAATAAAATTAATGTCCAAAGCATGGAGATTTGAATATACCATAAGCTTCACCAGGCCTTTTACTTTGATCATCTTTGTGGGCTTTATCTCCAACTCATATTCCAATATAGCAACAATCCATTTACCTCGCCCCCTTGAAGATAATTTTGCATAAGAACATCTTTGGCAGCAACCTTTAGAACATATGCAATGACATGAGAGTGGAGAATATAGACCAGGAAGTCCTTCAATTATTTTCTAATGCCAAGGCATGTTTCTCAATTATGTTTTACTTCAAGGGTTTTTCTCTTATGTCTCTACTGAAGAAGGCAATGGGTTGCTCCGTGTTCTTATTTTTCTTTTGCATAAGGACAACAGCAAGAGTATGCCCCGAGGAAAATGAAAAAAATGATAAAATCAAGAGTATAATATGGATTAATAAGAATAGGAGCATAAGATAAATCCAATTTAACTTGATTGAATGATTTATTCACCTCTTCAGAACATTTTACTTCACTACATTTCTTCAGCATGTGATTAATTTCCTTAAGTGTTGCAAAACATTGGGAACAAACCTTCTCAAAAAATTGATTTTGCCATTGAATGTTTGAATTTCCTTTTTTCTCCTAGGATAGTCCAAGGTATGAATTTATTCAATCATTGAAAGATATATCCTACTTCCATATTTTGATATGATATGGCCCAAAAATTTACCTTCCTCCATAGTGAAAAGACTCATATTTGGGTTCAACGATATGCCAAAATTTCTAAATCTATAAAAAATTGTTTTCAAGTGCTGCAAGTGCTGCTTATCTATATTAGGAAAAATAGTGACATCATCAAGATAGATGATTGTTATAGGTAAATTTGGGCATCATCCCTCAAGACCAGTGTAAACAGGGTCTATCATCCCCTAATTCAGTTGCTATATTCCCTAAGAGAAGTCATTCCATTGGTGGCTTTAATTGTGAGATTTCCAATGTTTGAAGTATAGATTATATGACCCATTGACTCAACAGAACTCCTATGAATTTTCCTAAGTGTGTTTCAAAGAACTTATCTCCATGAAAGGGTGCTTTGTAAAGCACTTCCCGACACTTAATGGTGCATTGGTCTTGTGGGAGCTAAATCATCATTGTTCCAGGAATCTCCACATGTCCAGTGCCTTCTATAATAGCTCATAGCTTTCACCATTGAACTTGGAAACATGTCTCACCCATTATTAGAAAGCCATTCAATTCCATTTAATGAGAAAATACCTTCAATTTCCCTATAAATTGAGCACTTATCCAAGTCCTAGGGAGGGAGAAATTTGTGTAATGTTATGTTGTTGGATTCTCAGTTGATGAGAGCAGGAAGTATTGTTATGTTGCTAAGATGGTGCTTGGTGTGATGAGGATTTTATGAAGTTGGAGCAGGTTGATGATGAATCGATCTATTAATTGTAATATTCTCCTCCTACTTTCTTAATGAAGATATCTATTCATTTTCTCATATTTATGCTTATATCTTGTGAATTTTATTCTCATGTGTATGCATTCTCATATCTAATCGGTTCAATTAGGTTAAGATAAGTAGATACTTGTATATTTGTATGTTGTTTTTTGCTCTCTATCTTTCATTGCAGGTATTGATCTAGCTGATTTATTGGCATTGAGAGCGACAACAACAACGAAAGAAGGATAAAGAAAGCCAAAGGATAAAAAGTAGGTTTCTTTCCTTTCTGTTTATCTATTTGTCTTAGAGAAAAGAATAGTTATATTTCTTCTATTATTTTGAGTGAAGTAACACCACACACAGGGAATCTAGTTAATCTATAGATTATAATTCCGTATAACAAATTGGTGACTCCACTAGGGATAAATCCATCATTCATGGTGTTTATGTCTATGTTTACCATCATCAGTATACTTTACTTTATCTTATCATTCATTTGAATGAACATTTTTCCTTAGAAGTGTGTTTAAGCTACTTTTTTTCCAAACTTAGCTGCGCCCAACGCATTGTTGGTCAAGGTATAGTTCTCTACAAAGCACTGTCTCCTTTTTAGGGGTTCTCTATAACACAATGTCTGCCCTTACAGGGTGCATTTCCCCCTCAAGCAGCCAAATTCCATAAAAATTTGTCTTTTCATTTAGTTTCAGCCAATTGTCTATTGTATTATCACATGTTTGATTACTCTTAGAGACCAGTAAACATTAATTGTTCTTCCTCCTTTGAAAAGTTGTATTGGGGTCCTGTGATTTGGCAGATTGGCATACCAAATGACAAGGCAACATCAGAACCACTTTGGAATCCTAGGATCTAGCCCTCCTGGATTCAAAAAGGGATCTCTCTATATGCATTTTAGAATGATATGCTTATAGGCTCATGATATGATATTAGGCTAGTTATGAAGCTCAAGGGAACTTGTTTTGGTTTTTCTTGGGTAGGATATCATCAAAATAAAGGAATTCTTTTGAAGGGTAAAGGTGTGAGTAAGTTGAAATAATGGTTCAGCTGATAGGATAGGTAAGAGATAATATCAATCCATTGGGCTATGGAGTCACAAAAGCATTTAATTTCACAAAAAATTTCAAGAGTGGCCATGGGGAAAGTCATCTATATCAAAGGATTTCTTTATATTGATTTGTGATATGGAACGTTAAAAGTGTTGTGAAAGAAGCAAAGCTAATAACCATTTAAGAATCTATTAACTTCACTAAACAAGAAAAGCTTTTCAAAGTAACTGTTTGACGCTGGCCAAAGGACAGGGAAAACCATAGAACTCTTTGGGAAAACTTTTACTAAAGCACACTTTTCAGACAACAATCCAGCAATATAACAGATTACCTTCAGAAAGAAGAAAACATATAAGAAAACAAAGGGCAGCCTAAGATTAGGTAAGGAATTTGAACCTATCTTGCTTTGGCATACTCTTCAAGGGGAAATTTCAAAATAGCTGTTGGAGAAAGCACTAGAGGGCAGGGCTAACCATAGACTTCCCTAGGCAAAATCCTACTAAAGCCAACTTCTAAGACAAAAATCCAGTAATCATCTTGACTACCTTCATAAAGTAGAAGACATTTAAGATAAACATAAAAACTAGCCTAAGATCAAGTAAGGACTTTGAAGCTATCTTGCTTTCGGCATACTCTTAAGGGAAATATTCAAAAAAGTTGTTTAAGACCAAACAAGGGACAGGGCTAACCATAAACTTCCTTGATTAGGACTCTACTTAGCATGCAGTGAAAAGATCATTCAAGAACAATGTCTCAAATTTTACTCATCAAGACATGGGCTCACCAACATTCCTTGACTGGTTATACTCTATTGAATTATCCTCAAATGCACAATTATAATAAAACATAAAGATAAAGCTTATTAGTGAGAATTAGGCTACCTTTTACAGTAAATCCTAATCTAAATTTTTTGTTCTTTATCAGAGAAAGTGGACAGTATGAAAACATAAGAAAAACAACAATTACAGTAAGAAAAACATCACCATTGACATAGACCAGGATCCCATAAATCATCTTGTATATTCGATGTTCAAACTAGTCACAATCTTTAAGTCCAATAGGTATTTCTAGCTCCAACTTCTCTTCTCTGCCTAATATTCTTCAATTAATCAACAGAGCTTCAGCAACTATTTACATTCAATAAGTATCCAACCAACAACAATACTAGGCTCCTCATATGATATATATAAGTAAACCAAGGAGGTGGAGTGAAAGGAAGTCTAACTATTCAATTAATACAGAGTAAATGCTTCTCGACCTTTGGGAGGCCTAATGGACAAGATATCTAATGTCTTAACTCTGTTAATTGATTTTTACATTAACTTTCATCTACTTCAGTCACTTTTGTCGACTTTTGAGGCTCTTGGTAGCTAGCAATTACTTTCTGAGCTGTCTTTGAAAATATCTCTGACTGTGCATTTAATATGTATTCTTTTGAGGTAAATAGAACTGTATCTGGCATTTCTGTCTTTCTGAGGATTAATTTCCTCACTGATCTGGCATTTGGAGGCCTTCCTTTACTGATCTCTCTGTCTTAAATACTTTAAACACTAATATTAACTTTAATTGTGCTTTAAGGCATCATTGAACCTTTTTGGATCATCTCTAGTCTTTGAACTATGCTTTATCCTTTAACTGTGGATTAAGCCTTTTGATTTTAGGTTTTGACTTTAATCGTTTCTCTTTATTCCTTCTGATACTCTTTTATGGATCTTCATGTTTCTTCTGCTTTGCTGGTGTATAGGTGGCTTTGGTGCATTGGAAGGTTTCATAAAGGCATGATAGCCATGACGCATCGATCTGAGATTGGAATTAATCCTTAGAGTCCCTTTCTCTATATTGATTAGGCCTAGGATCATCATCCTCGGCCTCTGTCACCTTTAGTGACTATGGGATGGCTTCTATGCTACAAAACCGCCATTAAACGTGCAAAAAATTGTTGGCAATATGATGTTGAGTGTTGTCCTTGATGGCAACCCACTTGATGAAGATGATGGAAACCTACTTAATGAAGTTGTTCTTGATGAGCTTGTGAATGATATACATCTAATGTATCTACAATCAGTATAGAAGGTGCATAAGAAATAATTTCCAGAATGGGCCAGAACAGTGATGAAAAGTGTATGTCACAAGGAATACGCGAGTTTGTCTAGGGGAAGTCGCGTATGCATGCGGGAAATAACGTACCAAGTCGCGTATGCTCAATTGTGCTCTAAATATGTAAAACTAGGGGTTACTACCATGGTATTGACCCATTGTATTGAGCGCTGGATTGTCTATTTGATCCCGTCCAGGAATACCATCGAAAGTGATGTGGTTTTGACTCATGGTATTGATGAAGGCCAAATCTATATAAGGAGAAGAAAATCATTGTGCATGGGTGTGAAAGTGTCTAGGCTTTAATGAATACTTCATTCTGAATTATATCTTCATGGTTGAACTCTGCTCTTGATTGATAGATCTGAATCTATGATGCATCTATGAACATGGTGAAGGTTAAAGATCTCTAGATCTAGAAATGGTGAATCTCTTAGATGATCTGAAAAGAAGTGATGAAGACCTGGCGCATATCTGCTGAAGAACTTGAAGAAATCTGGGTAAGTTCATAGATCTGATCTGTTGTGCAAAGTTTATCTTTTACAGATCTATACGTAGGTTCAGTTTGTGAAAAGCGTGTGTATACACGGATCTGTTTCAAAAAAGTTGTGTACGGACAGTTAGGGTTATTCTGGTAAATGCACATATGTATACGCGGGTTCACTTCATAAAAAGCGCGTATATACGCGGGTCTGATTAAATAAAAACGTGTATGATATCTGATCTTATGGTTGCTCAAGGTTGAATGTGTTTCTGCATATTTATTCTGAAGTCTGGGTTGTCTCTGATATTCTGGTTACAGTGGTTTCACTATTCTGTTTGATGCATTGGGCAAAGGTTGTTTATTGATAAGTAAAGGGTTGTGTTGGAGCTGTTTGATCCAGTTTGAAAATTGATGAACGTGGTCTGCAGTGGATCTAAGGGTTGAAACCTTCAGCCTGAACGTAGAATCTTTCTGCCAGTAGAGGCTGGTGCTAATATTAGGGGGTAGTAGCTCCCTTCCAGGTAAGGCTGGTAAACGAGAGCAGGGGGTTGTTACTCCCTTCCAGGAGAGGCTGGTAAACAAGAGAAGGTTGTAGCCTTCTGCAAGCGGGTGCCTGTGTACTGGTATGATTCTGCACCTGTACATGTTGTAAGAAGTTTTCTTAATAATAAAAATTGAAGACTGAGATGACGGCAGCGGTGGTTTTCTCCCGAATTTGGTTTCCACCTAAAAATCCTGGTGTTCATGTGTGGTTTCTTATGTGTGATTATTATTCTGTTCTTCCTACACTTTTTTAATGTTTTCTAAATATCTAATGCAATAATCTAAGTCAAGAACTAAATGCATAATTAGATCACTGGATATACGCGAGTTCTGTAAAGGATATCCGCGTATATACGCGGGTTTGCTTCAGGAAAGTTGCGTATGGTTTTTAAGAAAGAAATATCAAAGTTTTATTGTCTGCACTAAATACTGATTCACCCCCCCCTCTCATTATTTTTCCCAACAATTGGTATCAGAGCAGGTCCTTCTGAAAAAGCTTAACCGCTAGAAGGAAGATCAAGCAAGATGAGCAATCAAGATGAAACAACATCTATCAAGCCTCCACTCTTTAATGGAAGCAATTTAATCTTCTGGAAAATAAGGATGAGATCCTATCTTCAGTCTATGGGAGTAGATGTATGGGCCATTGTTGAACAAGGATATCAATATCCAGCTGCAATACCAACAGATCCGACTGAAAAGAATAATTATGAAATAAATGAAAAGGCAGTCAATGCTCTAACAGGAAGTCTAACTGAATCAGAATTTGTCAAAGTTATGCAGCTGAATACAGCAAAGGAGATATGGGACAAAATCATTCTAAGTTATGAAGGTGATGCAAAGGTAAAAAGTGCAAAACTTCAAACTCTCAGAATTGAATACGAAAATTTAAAGATGCATAGTGATGAGAATATTGCCAGTTTCTTTTTACATCTTGATGATGTTGTAAATCGTATGAGAAATCTGGGAGAAACAATCACGGAATCTACTTTGGTTGAGAAAATCTTAAGATCGCTAATGGAAAAATTTGAATCAAAAGTCTCTGCTCTTGAAGAAAAACAGGATCTTCAAACTCTTACTGTGGTGAAACTTCATGGCATATTGACTGCATATGAAATGAGGAGAGGAGGATTATTTGAAGTCAAAGAAGTTGTTTTTAAAGCTTCTACAAAAGGGAAAGAAGTTCAAAAACCAGAAGGATCAGGATATATCTCAGAAGAAGATGAGGCAAAATTTGTGAGAAGACTCCAACTAGGAACCGAAAGATTCAAAGGTAAGCTTCCTTTCAAATGTTTTGATTGTGGAAGAGTTGGTCATTATGCTGCAAATTGTCCTTATAAAGAAACATTTTCTAAAGGGAAAGAAGTAGCAAGAAGGAATAAGAACCGATTTAGCACTAAGAAAATTTACTATACAAATGAAGACAGTGATGGGTTATCTGATAGTGAGGAAGAATGTGAACAAGATCTTAGAATTCTCATGGCATTTGAAAATAATTCTAGAGATGACAAGGATGCGTTTATGGATGCTCTAGATGACAATGATTTTCTTGATCAAAACAATCAACTCAAAATATGCTTGGAAGAAAGTAAAATAATCATAGAAACTCTAAAAAGGCAGAATGAAGAAGCAAAGAAACACAATGAGAAATTAGAATGTGAAGTAGTAAGTCTAAGAAAAGAACTTGAGAAAGTAAAGACTCTGAATCTTATATTTGCTAAAGGATCTGAAACCTTAGATGAGATCATCAAGGTTCAATGTTCTCCTCTTATAAAGACAAGTCTTGGATATACCAGAGAATCTTCTCAGGCTTCAGTACCAAATTATCTAAAAGTAGCTACAACTGGTTTACTGCATTCAGCCACTCAGCAAGGGAATAAAGAATCTTTACAGGTAAAGCATGATGATCACAATTCAAGGAACACTAACAGGGATATCTCTCAAAGAAGCAACAACCAACAGGTAAATTCAAATAGAAGATTTCATGATCGCAGAAATTTCTACTTCAATGGACAATGTTTCTCATGTCACAATTTTGGTCATAAAGTTGTTCAATGTGTTTCATATAAAACCATCATGACAAGAGAAGCAAGAAAGAAAAGGATGGATACTGAACCAAAGAAGAACACCGATAACAACTTTTCTCCTCTTCAAAATGAAGTTGAATGTGATTATTGCAATAACTTTGGCCATGAAGAATCTGAATGCAGGAGCAAAGTCCAGCCAAAATAGCATTTTCCTTCAAGTTCCAAAGTATGGAAAAAGAAGGAATTACAGGTTGAAAATTGTGGGATAGATTTATTTGCAGAAGGTGAATAAAATCAATGGTACATTGATAGTGGATGCTCAAGACACATGACAGGTGACAAAAGCAAACTTCTTGCATATAATGCTCTAGAAAAAGAAAAAAAAGTTACATTTGGAAATGATAATCCTGCTGTAATTAAAGGAAAAGGGTCTGTGTTTCTAAAAAGAAAAGGTGAAGGATAATGATGTCATGTATGTGGATGGATTAAGGCATAACCTGTTAAGTGTAAGTCAAATGTGTGATCAAGGAACTGAAGTTGTCTTTAGTTCAATAGAATGTGTGGTTCGTGATCTTGATACAGGTAAAAATATTATAAAAGGGAAAAGAACTCCAAGCAACCTGTATGTATTGAAGAACTGCAAAGATCAATGTTACTTGAGAAAATCTTCAGAAAATTGGCTATGGCATAGAAGGCTGGGGCATCTGAGCTTCTCTCAAATCAACAAATCAAGCAGACTTAAAGTTGTTCGTGGTCTTCCCAATATTACTCTACCAGAGAGTATCATATGCAAATCTTGCCAATTCGGTAAGCAGACTAGAGTTCAATTTAATGCCAAAGAAGGATCATCAAGTAAGCCTATTGAAATCATTCATACTAACATATGTGGACCTATGAGGAAAAATTCACCACGTGGGGAAGAATACTATATCTTATTTATTGATGATTTCTCTAGAATGTGTTGGATCGGGTTGATTAAACACAAAGATGAAGCATTTGAAAATTTTCAGATCTTCAAAGCATTGGTGGAAAATGAATTAGATCTAAAAATCAAGTGTCTTAGATTTGATCGAGGAGGAGAGTATACATCAAATGAATTCCTTGAATTTTGTGAAAAACATGGCATAAAAAGACAGTTCTCTGTAGCTGGAACTCCACAACAAAATGGTGTAGCAGAAAGAATGAATAGAACAATTCAACAAATGGCTAGAGCTATGCTTGATGATTCAGGAACTCCTGACATGTTCTGGGGAGAAGCAGCTCATACAGCAGCAAACATTCTCAACAAGGCACATGTTCGGGTAAATAGTGACAAAACTCCATATGAACTCTGGTATGGTGATTCTCCGTCTGTGAAGCATTTTAGAGTTTTTGGAAGTAAATGCTTTATCAATAATAATGATGAAAAGCTTGGCAAGTTTGAACCTAGATCGGATGAAGGGATACTTCTTGGTTACTCATCTACAAGCAGAGCATACAAATGTTACAATAAAAGGCTTCGAAAGATTGTTGAATGTATTGATGTTGTTATTGATGAGTCTCCTGCAACTCCTAAAGAAGAAAAACAAACAACAGAAGAAGATGATGGTGACTTTTGTCCTTCTACATCAAATAGAAATGATATAGACAGTGGATCCAATGAAGAACCTGAAGATGATTTATCTGAAAATGCTCCATCCAGATATGTTCAAAAGAATCATCCTGAATCTCAAATTTTGGGAGACAAGGAATCAGGTGTACAAACAAGGAGGACTCTTGTGGGATCTTCTAGCTATCTGGAATTTTTATCCACAATTGAACCACACAATGTCAATCAAGTTAGCAAAGATGAATGTTTGATTCAAGCCATGAATGAAGAGCTTGATCAAATTGAAAAGAATCAAACATGGGATTTGGTACCAAGACCACATGATAAAAATGTCATTGGAACTAAATGGATATTCAAGAACAAGTTAAATGAGAATGGGGATGTTATAAGAAACAAAGCTAGACTGGTTTGCAAGGGGTATACTCAACAAGAAGGTGTAGACTTTGAAGAAACTTTTGCTCCTGTAGCTAGACTTGAAGCCATAAGAATGTTTCTTTCTTTTTCAAGTTTTCAACAAATAAATTTTTATCAAATGGATGTTAAATCTGCTTTTCTCAATGGTGATCTAGAAGAAGTGTATATAGAATAACCAGAAGGATTCATTTTGGGAAATGATGAAAATCTTGTTTGTAAACTTAAAAAGGCTCTATATGGTCTCAAACAAGCTCCAAGGGCATGGTATTATCGTCTTGACAAATATCTTCATCAACAAGGATTTTCAAAGGGGCCTGCTGATAGCAACTTATACACAAAAGTTGGAAATGATAAACTATTGATTGTGGTTGTATATGTTGATGATATCATTTTTGGGAGTAATGAAGAATCTATGAGTCATAAATTTGCTTCTGTCATGCAGCAAGAATTTGAAATGTCCTTACTTGGAGAACTAACATTATTTCTTGGCTTGCAAGTGCTTCAAACTATAGATGGTATATTCTTATCACAAGAAAAATATCTTAAGAAAATTCTGAAGAAGTATGGCATGGAAGAATGCAAACCTGTAAGTACACCAATGATAACCGGATGTAATCTCAGTTCTCATGATGATTCTCCCGCGGTGAATCAACCAGAATACAGATCAATGATAGGAAGCCTACTTTATCTCACTGGGACTAGACCAGACATTATGCATGCAGTTGGGATTTTTGGACGATTCCAAGCTAATCCAAAAGAGTCTCACCTTCAGGATGTCAAAAGAATATTCAAATATCTACAAGGAACTCAAGACTTTGGACTATGGTATCCAAAGAATGCTGATCTTACTCTTCATGCTTACACTGATGCAGATTGGGCTGGAAATGTTGATGATCGGAAAAGCACTAGTGGTGGTGCATTCTATATGGGACCCCGGTTAGTATCTTGGTTCAGCAAGAAGCAAATTCTATTGCCTTATCTACAGCAGAAGCAGAATATGTGGCTGCCGCATCTTGTTGCACTAAACTCCTTTGGATGATGCAAACCTTACAAGATTTTCAAATCAAATGTACATCTCCTATCTCCATTATGTGTGATAACACAAGTGCCATCAGTATCTCAAAGAATTCGGTTATGCATTCGAAGACCAAGCACATTCCCATCAAGTATCACTTCTTACATGAACAAGTGCTTGAACAAAAGGTGAAGTTGGAGTATGTTCCCTCCAAAGAACAAGTTGTTGATATCTTTACCAAACCTCTGCCCAGGGAAGCATTTGAATATCTAAGATAGAAGCTGGGAGTAGTCTTTTCCAGTCAGAAGAACAAATCTGCCTAAATTTAGAAGATTAAATTGGATACATGGGTTTCCTAAATAGCAGTCGCGTATATAGGCGAGTTCATACACAAAAAACCACGTATGGTTGGTTGCTGACAAATTTTTGGGGTCAACATTTCTCAGGACAGCTGCAGTATTGTTTGGTATCTCTGATGATGCTTCAGCTCTTATATTTTTGTTTCTTTTTCTGATATTGGGTGAATATGCCTTGATGATTTGCTGTTGAAAGTGTTCAGGATGCACAAGCTAAGGGGGAGTTTTGGTCACTTGGAAAGGATGCAATGGTTGTACAGTTTCAGGGGGAGCATTAGCCTTGCTGGGTGTAATGCATTTTTGGCAGTATGATGATTCTGAAATATGATCTCTCTCTTGAGGTCCTTTTGGTATTGGTTATAAAAGTCATATGTGTAATTTTATGAAAAGGCTATGACCTATAATGTAATTTGTAATATTCAGCCATGTAAATGGCTTGTTCAGATTTGTAAACCCACTTGGTTGGGTAGTTGAGTCAAAATGTGTAAACCCACGTGGTTGGGTACTTGGGTCACATATGTAAATCCACTTGGTTGGATCTTTGATGTAAGTATGAGTCCTTGGTGATAGGAGAGGTCATAGTGTCAAGTACTTCATTGAATAATAGGTTTGAAGATTCAGCTTGAACTTGAGAAGAAAAACCTTGTGTTGGTTTGACCCGCCCTTTGCCCTTGATGTCAAAGGGGGAGAGTGGCATGGTGTTTGAATAAGGGGAGAGTAACGTGGTATAATGATTATAATCAATGTATCTATCTGTTCTGGTGCTCAAACTCCATCGTGGTTGCCATCAAGTCCAAAGGGGGAGATTGTTGGCAATATGATGCTGAGTGTTGTCCTTGATGGCAACCCACTTGATGATGATGGATCCCAGTTGGGGTTCGAAACGTCCTGATGATGGATCCCAGTTGGGGTTCGAAACGTCGATACATGTTCTTCAACACTGTGGATAATCCGGAAAGCATCTTGAGGCAACCCACTTGATGAAGATGATGACAACCTACTTAATGAAGTTTTTCTTGATGAGCTTGTGAATGATATACATCTGATGTATCTACAATCAGTATAGAAGGTGTAGAAGAAATAATTTCCAGAATGGGCCAGAACAGTGATGAAAAGTGTATGTCACAAGGAATACACGAGTTTGTCTAGGGGAAGTCACGTATGCATGCGGGAAATAATGTACCAAGTCGCGTATGCTCAATTGCGCTCTAAATATGTAAAACCAGGGGTTACTACCATGGTATTGACCCATTGTATTGAGAGCTGGATTGTCTATTTGATCCCGTCCAGGAATACCATCGGAAGTGATGTGGTTTCGAGTCATGGTATTGATGAAGGCCAAATCTATATAAGGGGAAGAAAATCATTGTGCATGGGTGTGCAAGTGTCTGGGCTTTAATGAATACTTCACTATGAATTATATCTGCATGGTTGAACTCTGCTCTTGATTGATAGATCTGAATCTATGATGCATCTATGAACATGGTGAAGGTTAAAGATCTCTAGATCTAGAAATGGTGAATCTCTTGGATGATCTGAAAAGAAGTGATGAAGACCTGGCGCAAATCTGCTGAAGAACTTGAAGAAATCTGAGTAAGTTCATAGATCTGATCTGTTGTGCAAATTTTATCTTTTATAGATCTATACGTAGGTTCAGTTCATGAAAAGCGCGTGTATACGCGGATCTGTTTCAACAAAGTCGCGTATGGACAGTTAGGGTTATTCTGGTAAATACACAGATATATACGTTGGTTCACTTCATAAAAAGCGCGTATATACGCAGGTCTGATTAAATAAAAGCGCGTATGATATCTGATCTTATGGTTTCTCAAGGTTGAATGTGTTTCTGCATATTTATTCTGAAGTCTGAGTTATCTCTGATATTCCGGTTACAGTGGTTTCACTATTCTATTTGATGCATTGGGCAAAGGTTGTTTATTGACAAGTAAAGGGTTGTGTTGGAGCTATTTGATCCAGTTTGAAAATTGATGAAACGTGGTCTGCAGTGGATCTGAGGGTTGAAACCTTCAGTCTGAACGTAGAAGCTTTCTGCCAGTAGAGGCTGGTGCCAATTTCAGGGGGTAGTAGCTCCCTTCCAGGTGAGGCTGGTAAACGAGAGCAGGGGGTTGTTGCTCCCTTCCAGGAGAGGCTGGTAAACGAGAGAAGGTTGTAGCCTTCTGCAGGTGGGTGCCTGCGTACTGGTATGAGTCTGCACCAGTACATGTTGTAAGAAGTTTTCTTAATAATAAAAATTGAAGACTAAGACGACGGCAGCGGTGGTTTTCTCCCGAATTGGGTTTCCACCTAAAAATCCTGGTGTTCATGTGTGGTTGCTTATGTGTGATGATTATTCTATTCTTCCTGCACTTGTTTACTGTTTTCTAAATATCTGATGAATGAGTAATGCAATGATCTAAGTCAAGAACTAAATGCATAATTAGATCACTGGATATACGCGAGTTCTGTAAAGATATCCGCGTATATACGCGGGTTTGCTTCAGGAAAGTTGCGTATGGTTTTTAAGAAAGAAATATCAAAGTTTTATTGTCTGCACTAAATACTGATTCACCCCCCCCCCCCCCCCCCCCCTCTCAGTATTTTTCCCAACAAAAATATCAAATATTAATAAATCCTGCATTTTTTGGATAAAAATGTGATTAGAGGTTCAAGGAGTGGTTTATGGAGTGATGGCAGAGGAAGGGGTTAGTGCAAGGAAGAGGTTCCATAGGCGGAGTAAGCGGAATAGGGTTTGAATTTTGAATTGGGCACAAAAAAGAAAAAGGTAGTTTTGTGAAACCAGAAGTGGTTTTCATGCAAGATCCAAGCGGTAAATGGTTTTAGTCATTTTGGACGGGATATGTTCGATTGGATGACACCTGTCCAAACCAATACATCCTATTTCTCGTTGATTTTGCGTGTTAAAATTTTTGGGAGAAATGAGCATGAAGATTATCACTGGCCGTCAGATCTGAGAGCTCTAGATCTATGGTGGAGAATGGAGCGCGATGGGGGTAAACTACTCGGTGGAACGGGATGGTGGGGAACAAGTGGCTTGTAATGATTGGTTGGTGGGAGGAAAGTGGAAGGTGGGACCAACAGCTGATGTCAACAAATCTGTTGTGTAGCGGAATATTTATATGGTGGGGTGAAATGGTAAGTTTGAATGGGAGCCATTGGATCGTGAGGATCAACGGTTTAGATCCATTCCGGGGGAAGATGGTAGATGGAGGGGGAGAACAGGGAGGGACCCCGCTGGCCATTGGTTCATTTGAGGATCAATGGCCAAGATTTAATCGGCGGAGTGCATATCGGTGGTGAAAAGGGTTGGGGAATAAGGAATTTGGGAAGTGCGATGCATGAAGTGCCGATAAGCTGATGGGCTTAGCGCTCGGTCACAGCACCAAGTCATATGACAAAAGGGGCTAGGGCTAAGCCGAAAGGCGCTTGAGCATGAATGTGTAAAGGAGTGGAACTAGGCCGAAATGAAGGTGTTTTAAGGGTTTTGAGGGGTTATGATGGGGTAAAAGAAGGGGTTTTAAACCATTCAAAGGGATTTTTTATTGTTTAAAGGGGATTTTTGATAGAATGAGGGATAAATGATGGATGTCCAGAGGTAAAATAATGGAGAATGATTCTAAAACAGTCTTTCTTTGAGACAGTAGGGCTTCTTTGAGGATTTTGAGTGAAGACATCAATGAGATGGGTCTTATGAAGGATATTGAACACAATAGACTTCAAGAACTCAAAGATTTGCTTCAAATTTGTTTCTTGAAGGCTAAAGACTTGTTTTAGCCATCTTTGAATATGTCAAAATTATGGATGGCTAACAGTGGCTCCACTTGGGGATGGTAGCTCCTTGGAGGTGTCAAGAACCTTAGAGATTTATCTCTGGAATGTAGACCTGTGCTTTTCATTTTGACAACCTTTTCTTGTTTGATCATGCTGCTTGAAAAGATGATCAACATTACATCATAAAAAATCAATTTCTTCCCAGAAAACTACCTACACAACCTACTTTCCTAATATTTTTTCTTCAGCAGGGTGCACTTGGACTTGAAAACCTTTAACATCAATATTTTATTCTTTTGAAAACAAGAAAAACTAATCTAAATATACCCTTATAACTTACATGAGTTCAGTTTAAATAGTTGAACTCATTAGCTTCTCTCCCTAGCTACTATCTGTCAAGATTAATCTGTTTGACTGATCTTATTCTCTATATTCTAAAACAGAAATTTAAATATAGACAAACCAGGATTAAACTATCTGATTTGCGGTAAGAAAATGGCATAAAAACAAGCTGCACATAGACTGAAATTTACAGAAAATTGAAACAAAATTGTGAAGGCTTAAGATCTGAAAATTACAAGCATCCTTCTTTCTTTCTTTCAGCTCTGGTTTTGATCCTTTAGAGCTGTCTTGTTCTTTTTCACCTGGTTCAAGTTTTCAGCATGTTAGAACTAGTCTTCTTTGTATCTTTGGCTCAGGTTTTGATCTGATCTGAGCCATTCTTCATCAAACTTACAGGTTCAGGATTTAAGCTTGTTTGAACCTATATTTTTCTATCCTAATCTAGTATACTGATAAGCCAAGATTAAATTGTTTGGCTAATCTGATTCACTAACCTATCAACAGTAAATTGAAATATATCTAGTCATGATTGGGCTATATGAATAAATAGTAGCGCTTATTTTGGTAGTGGAATTTAAGCTTGCACACTTTAAAACTCTCTTTATTTTTTGGTATGGGGTTGTACCTTTCTTATTTTTCTAATCTGCCCCCTTTTTCTTTTCTATTGTGTTTGTATTTTTTTAATTTTTCTTTCAAAGAAAAAAAAATAACTAACTAAATGCTCACAGGCTGAGATTTATTGACATTCCTACCTACCCTAATCTAACTCTGAAATATTTACATGTTTAGCTGACAAATTCTCTTTTCCAATACATCTAGTCAATCAGATGGTTCCATGACTGGTCTTTGCTCATCTCTTTGAGCATGCCGGACAGATAGGGCCACTCCCATCTCACTTGTTCTTTAGCAACAATGTTAAAATTTTTTGTTTCATTTGGTGGTACACTGCTCCTAAAAATATCTATCCATTCTTCAAATGTCTTCAAAAAATGAGCAAAGGGGTCTTGAAATAATACCTGGTTGGGAGTAATTGACAGGTAAGTTTCAACCAGGGTTATTTTTTCTTCCACTGGATCAAGAAAAATATTCTTTTGAGAAATAAAATATTCCTCACCTTCATTGTGATCTGAACTGAAGGACTCATCATATTTGGCAGTGCTGTCCTCTTGGAGTCCCAGGGTATTTTGATTCAGTGGACTAAGCTCGGTGAAGATGTCATTATATTTTTGAGTAGGGGTCTCTTTGATTACCTCAACCCTTTCAGGAGCAGGTTCTTTAATTTCAATTGGGTCAAGAAGTTCTTCATTGTTTTCCTCCTCATCCTTTGAGCCAAAAGGCTGCTGATTCCCAATCACATGAAAACTGTTACTAATGAGTTGTAATGAAGCAGAGCAAATATTCAGAGATTCTTCACCCTCTTCTGCATTTTAAAACATTCTTCATCAGTATCGTAAATAGCCCGCTTTAGCTCATTGCTTTCTCAGAGTTGGTGGAACTGATCTTCCTCCCACAAATCTACTAATGATGGTCCTGCAAGATCAACTTCTATTTGTAGAACATCATCATCAGACAGATCAAAATTAGGAAAATCATTAATGTATGTAATTTCACCAATCAAACATACTGTATTATTAGCAGGTCTTTCTTTATTCTGATCTACAAGGGAACTTTCTAATTTTTTACAACAAATTTCATTAGGTGAATGGGCAAGAGTGTTTGTTTTATAAAAAGTTTCAAAGGCTGGCTGTTTGTTTATAATTTGATCAATTTCTTCTTCTGTCAAAGGGGAAGATGTTTTTTTTTTCTTGGAGCAGAAGTACAACAACTCTCTTTCTCTTGTGAAGACTGAATTTGAGGGTGGATATCTTCTTGAGCCTTAGCTAAAAGGGATGATGAATCATTATTTGTGCTTGCAGGGATATCTTGAGGAATTTATTTTATTTCTTGATTAATCTCTTCCTCAAATGATTCATCTAGGTCTTTATAATAGTTATGTTGAGTATGAAAGTCTTGAATGGCTTTCAACAGATCTTTAGGATGCATGTTTACCAAATCCTCATCATTGTCTATAAGGTATTGAATGATATTCTAAGATTGATCAAAACAAATTTCAACCCATGATAAGGATGGAGATTTTTCTTTATATTTTTCATAAAATACTTGGTGCATGTCTTTTAAAGAAAACAAGCTCTTAGGTTCTAACCATTCATACCAATCCCTTT
This sequence comes from Pinus albicaulis, assembly GCA_034641835.2. NCBI lineage: Eukaryota > Viridiplantae > Streptophyta > Pinopsida > Pinales > Pinaceae > Pinus > Pinus albicaulis. The sequence continues at coordinate 1,067,419,914 of CM076582.1, forward strand.
CCTTTCCTTATAATGTTAACATGAACATTTTCATAAGGTATTCTTCATGCCATTCAGTATTTATCTTCCATACATGTATATGAAATTTGATGAGATGTAACAATGGGTCATAAAACTTTTCACCTTGAAAAATAGGAAGGTTATCATCCCAAAACACCTGGGGCATATTATGTGGGAACCCAGGGATATGATCTCTACGCATTGGGGCATATCTTCGCTGTATCCTTGGAATCATGTTTGTAAATCAGAAAATAGGTCACTGTGTCTATTCAACCAGTTCAGAGTCTTCTACCAGTGGAGTCATTTAGTATTTTGGGAGTTGTGGAGACGCTAGGTTGAGGATTTCAAAAATTTTGAGATGAGTTGTTGTCCACCATCAGCAATTGAATACCAATCTAAGGAGGTTTGTGGGTCTTATGAGGTCTTAAGGATTTATAAGATGTAATTAACTCAGAATTTCCCAGTGGAGTCGCCATTATGTTGGGGTCCTGTGATTTGGCAGATTGGCATACCAAATGACAAGGCAACATCAGAACCACTTTGGAATCCTAGGATCTAGCCCTCCTGGATTCAGAGTGGGATCTCTCTATATGCATTTTAGAATGATATGCTTATAGGCTCATGATATAATTAGGCTAGTTATGAAGCTCAAGGGAACTTGTTTTGGTTTTGGTTGGGTAGGATATCATCAAAATAAAGGAAGTATTTTGAAGGGTAAAGGTGTGAGTAAGTTGAAAGAATGGTTCAGTTGATAGGATAGGTAAGAGACAATATCAATCCATTGGGCTGTGGAGTCACAAAAGGATTCAATTACACAACAAGTTTCAAGAGTGGTCCATGGGGCAAGTCATCTATATCAAAGGATCTCTTTAGATTGATTTGTGATATGGAATGTTAAAAGTGTTGTGAAAGAAGAAAAGATAATATCCATTTAAGAATCTATTAACTTCACTAAACAAGAAAGCCTTTCAAAGTAACTGTTTGAAGCAGGCCAAAGGACAAGGCAAACCATAGACTTCTTTGGGCAAACTTTTACTAAAGAAAACTTTTCAAAAAACAATCTAGCAATCTAACAGATTACCTTCAGAAGAAGAAAATATATAAGAAAACAAAGGGAAACCTAAGATCAGGTAAGGACTTTGAACCTATCCTGCTTTTGGCATACTCTTCAGGGGAAACTTTGCAAAAAACTGTTGGTGAAAGAACTAGAGGACAAGGCTAACCATAGACTTCCCTAGGAAAACTCCTACTAAAGCCAAATTCTAAGACAACAATCTAGTAATCATCTTGACTACCTTCATAAATTAGAAAACATTTAAGATAAACACAAAAAGTAGCCTAAGATCAAGTAAGGACTTTGAACCTATCCTGCTTTCAGCATACTCTTAAGGGAAATCTTCAAAACAGTTGTTTAAGACTTAACAAGGGATAGGGCTATCCATAAATGTTCTTGATTAGGACTCTACTTAGCATGCAGTGAAAAGATCATTTAAGAACAATGTCTCAAGTTTTACTCAGCAAGACATGGGATCACCGACATTCCTTGACTGGTTATACTCTATTGAATTATCCTCAAATGCACAATTAGAAGAAAACATAAAGATAAAGATTATCAGTGAGAACTAGGGTACTTTTTACAATAAATCCTAATCTAAATTTGTTGTTCTTTATCAGAGAAAGTGGACAGTATGAAAACATAAGAAAAACAACATTTACAGTAAGAAAAATATCACCATTAACATAGACCAGGATCCCATAAATCAGCTTGTATATTTGATGTTCAAACCAATTACAATCTTTAATTCCAATAGGTCTTTACAGCTCCAACTTCTCGTCTCTACCTAATATTCTTAAATTACTCAACAGATCTTCAACAAATTTAGCAACTATTTACATTCAATAAGTATCCAACCAACAACAATACTGGGCTCCTCATATGATATATATAGGTAAATTGAGGAAGTGGAGTGAAAGGAAGTCTAACTATTCAATTAATACAGAGTAAATGCTTCTCGACCTTTGGGAGGCCTAATGGAGAAGATATCTAATGTCTTAACTCTGTTAATTGATTTTTACATTAACTTTCATCTACTTTAGTGACTTTTTTTGACTTTTGAGGCTTTTGGTAGCTGGAAATTACTTTCTAAGCTATATTTGAAAATATCTCTGACTGTGCATTTAATATGTATTCTTTTGAGGTAAATAGAACTGTAGGTGGCATTTATAGCTTTCTGAGGATTAATTGCCTCACTGATCTTGCATTTGGAGGCCTTCCTTTACTGATCTGTCTGTCTTAAATACATTAAACACTGATATTAACTTTAATTGTGCTTTAAGGCTTTATTGAACCTTTTCGGGTCATCTCTAGTCTTTGAACTGTGCTTTATCCTTTAACTATGGATTAAGCCTTTTGATTTTTAGGTTTTGACTTTAATCCTTTATCTTTATTCCTTCTGATACTCTTTATGGATCTTCGTGTTTCTTCTGCTTTGCTAGTGTATAGGTGGCTTTGACGCATTGGAAGGTTTCGTAAAGGCATTGATGGCCATGACGCATCGATCTGAGCTTGGAATTAATATTTCGAGTCCCTTTCTCTGTATTGATTAGGCCTGGGATTGTCATCCTCGGCTTCTATCACCATTAGTGACTGTGGGACGGCTTCTATGCTACAAAATCACCATTAAACCTGCAACAAATATCAAATATTAATAAATCTAGCGTTTTGTGGATAAGAATGCGATCAGAGGTTCGGGGAGTGGTTTATGGAGCGATGGGAGAGGAAGGGATTAGTGCAGAGAAGAGGTTCCATAGGCAGAGCAAGCGGAATAGGGTTTGAATTTTGAATTGGGCGCAAAAAATAAAAAGGTGGTTTTGCGAAACCAGAATTGGTTTTCGCACAAGATCCAAGCGATAAATGGTTTTAGTCATTTTGGACGCAATATGGTCAATTGGATGACACCTGTCTAGGCCAATACCGCCTGTTTCACGTTGATTTTTCGTGTTAAAATTTTTGGGGGAAATGAGCACGAAGATGATCACTGGCCATCAGATCTGAGAGCTCCAGATCTATGGTGGAGATTGGAGTGTGATGGGGGTAAAATTCTCGGTGGAAGGGGATGGTGGGGAACAGGTGGCGTGCAACGATTGGTTGGTGGGAGGAAAGTGGAAGGTGAGACCAACAGCTGATGTCAAAAAATCTGTCATGTAGCGGAATATTTATACGATGGGGTGAAATGGTAAGTTTGAATGGGAGCCATTGGATTGTGAGGATCAATGGTTTAGATCTATTTCGGGGGAAGATGGTAGATGGAGGGGGAGAACAGGGAGGGACCCTGCTGGCCGTTGGATCGTTGCAGGATCAACAGCCAAGATTTAATCAGCGGAGTGCATATCGGCAGTGAAAAGGGTTGGGGACTGAGGAATTTGGGAAGTGCAATGTGCGAAGTGTCGATAAGCTGATGGGCTTAGTTCTCGGTCACAGCACTGGGTCATATGATGAAAGGGGCTAGGGCTAAGCTGAAAGGTGCTTGAGCCTGAATGTCTAAAGGAGCGGAATTAGGCCGAAATGAAGGTGTTTTAAGGGTTTTGAGGGTTTCGATGGGGTAAAAGAAGGGGTTTTAAACCATTAAAAGGGATTTTTTATGGTTTAAAGGGGATTTTTGATAGAATGAGGGATAAATGATGGATTTCCAGAGGGAAAATAATGGAGAATGAGTCTGAAATATTCTTTCTTTGAGACAACAGGGCTTCTTTGAGGATTTTTAGTGAAGACATCAATGAGATGGGTCTTATGAAGGATATTGAGCACAATAGACTTCAAGAACTCAAAGATTTGCTTCAAATTTGTTTCTTGAAGGCTAAAGACCTATTTTAGCCATCTTTGAATATGTCAAAATTATGGATGGCTAACAAGTTTTTTGTTCAATGTTTCATTAGCCGTTTTCTTTATCATTGGAAAATTAAATTCAAAGTTGTAAATTTTGCAATAGATCAATTTTCTTATTTCAAAAATGAAATGGTTGTTTCTTTCTTCATTTCCTACAGGAAAATTTTTGTTTCATTCTTCATTTTCCTAAGAGAAATTGTGGTTTCATTCCTCATTTCTCAAAGGAAAACATTTGTTTAATTGATTTGTGCATTTAGTTTCTTTTTAGTCATTCACATTAAAGGAAATTGAAAAGAAAACCATGCATGTGAATTTAGAGATTGTGTGTGTTGAATAGGAACAGATTAGGGAAATATTCATTTAGTGTCTGCTCTTTGTTGTATGCCAAAAAATATGATTTCTCTTTCCCCTTAGTAGCTAGGATTTTCATTGAAAAATTGAATTCAAAAGTTTGCTTCTCATTTAGTTTGAATTTTTAGGAACTTACCATTACATCTCGCGGTGAATCTCAAAGATAAAATTTTAAAGAAGATCAACATAAAATTCACCTCAATCAACCTACAAAACCATTGTAACATTAACGATAACATTTAAAAGGTCTAGGCTAGAGACATGTTCTAACGAAGTTAAACATAGTAGTTGTCACTAACTTGTCTGCGATACATTCCGAGTGTGAAATCCCACTCCACATATGTAAGTATTTCAAAGCTTGTCCACATACTTCAGGTATATAGTCCAGTGTTCTAGTATGAAAAGTATAAGGGGGTGCTCTCATTATGCGGTTTTGCATTAGACATCACTAATATGGACTTGGGCCTCCGCATTCCTTCAGGTATATTTGGGTGGAAAAATTTAGGTTGCTTACCATCCATAGGTAACCGAGTCGGCCGCCTTGTAGATTGTGATACACTAAACACAACATTCAGGGAGATTTCTTGCCCATACTTCTTGGTTCGCCAGGAGGTATTCTGCAGTTCACAATTACTTGGTAAACCTTTTTTTCCTATTATCACCCTTTTATTTGTTTATTCATTTTTGTAATAAAATCAATCAGTCTTCATGGAAGAATCACATCCCTTCCCCCATTGTTCACGTAGAATAGCACTTAAACCACCTTTACCACCGGAAGCCATTTCTAATGGGTGAATGCGACCCTGTTCTACTGAAACCAGTACCATCAGTACCTCTAGTCTGCATCCTCATCACATCTACCAAAGTCGTCTCGAGTCATTTCTACACATCTTGGTTTATCTACTGTAGTCGAAACGGAGTCCTCATAGCTACCTGTGGACACTGCACGTCCAATCAGTGAGACCATTCCTCCAGAAATTGACGTTGTTCAACTGGAAGTTGATCCAGATCCCATCGTTATTTTACCAAAACATCTAGATATTGAAGTCAGAAAACTGTAATTTGTTCTTGTATCGATCGCTCCTCAGTTGATCGTAGCCATTGTGTCTTCCCTCTAGTTCAGTCAACCACTTGGAATATATCTCAGGCTTGATGGTGAAATCCTTCCACCTAGTTTGATTTCAATTGAGGAAGAACCTCAACAAGAACCTCGCCCTTCAACTCCAACTCATTTTGGTTCGGGGCTTTATCTTTACGAGTCTATTCCTCGATTGACTTAAAATGCTTTTGTTGATACTGTTTCAATTCAAGTTCTCGGAAAAACTATAGGGTATACACTAGATCATTTGACCATGGCTGAGTCAAAATCTCCAGCTATACCATCTATTATAGTTACGACGACATATATTGTTACTACTCCGTCGATTTTTACCACATCACCAGAGTCACATATATATGGTGGTCCGTCCGTCCCACCGGGTTACCAATCATTATCTGGAACCTACTTTGGTGTCTCCTCAAATCCATGGAGTTCACCCATGTCATCTTCTAGTATTTTATCTGGTACATCTCTAATGAGTATTGAATGGCTTGATCCTTTATACACATCTTCAGTGCAATATCAAGCTAGTCCATTTGGGTAAATTCCATCTAGTTCAATCTCAATTAGATTCCCACCATTTAGAGATCAATATGTTGCATCTTATTATACTCCTCATGTTGGGGGGAAACCTGTGGTCACCCATTTTTATAGTACTCCATCGTTTTATGGTCACCCAAATATTGGAATTATTGTTTTTCAGTGGCATCCTATCCTTCCCGTTCAACCACAAATGGTTGTGCATTCATATCAATCGGTTCAACCTGCTGCACCTACATCTACCCCCCATGTTAATACTTCATTACCCATTTTACAAGATCAGCTGGTTATACCTCAACCATCTCAAGCGGGTCCCTCAACCCATTACCCTCAAGTTTTGGGCCTCCAGACTCCAACTCCTTCGGCTAGTTTACAACAACCACCTGTATCCAGAATATTTTAATAATAGGTTGGATTACCCTTTTATGGGATGTTACATGCTCCTACTGGTCTTACCTATTCACAAATAGGTCCAAGCTATTCTATTTTGGGCTATAATCTTGGTGGACAGTCATCATGGCAGCCACAACCTCAAATTCCACAACAAAAATTCCAACAACAAACAACTTACCTAGGTCTTGGTCAACAGATCCCTCAAGAGTTTGGTAAAAAAAACAACCCCTATCTAGGTTACTAGCAACAAATTACTTATGGTGGTGCTCAAAGGCCTATTGCCCATGAAATTCAATCATATCCTAGTTATGCTCAACCTGACTTGAATCAACAGTTGCCCTTTGTTGCAACTTTAGAATTACCTGATTTAAACCGGCTTACCAATTATCCCATTAGCTATTATCCTTGGTGGTTGGTGATACCACATAAATTACCCTCCAACATTCCTAAATTCAATGGAAATCCTAGAGAAGACCCGCCAATGCATGTTATGACTGATCATTTGTGGTGCTCATCAAACTCCTTAAATGATGACTCCGTTAGACTACGTCTTTTCTAGCGTACGATTACTCATCAGGCCGCGAAGTGGTATATTGAATTACCATGAGATTCATTTGATAACATCACTGCCTTAGCCACTACCTTTTTAACCCACTTCCAGTTACCCATATGATATGAAATTGGAACGGAACTGCTAACCAATTTTAAACAGACAACTACTACTAAAATTTCTGATCATATTCATGAGTGGCATCATCATCATATAATGGTTAAAAAAAAATTCCCGATTAGCTCCTCGCTGAGTGGTTTATTAAGTCATTGCTGCCATATATCACTGAGGATGTAGTTAAAGGCGTTGTTGTCACTGAAGAGCAAGTCCTTCTCATGCCCAGTACTTAGTTTTGATTTATACTCAATCTGGCATGCTCTATGAGAAAATTCCAAATGCGCCGCGATCAAATTTTACTGTTCCTCCTCCATCTGGTAAGGACTCTCATGCCAGCGATGGTATGATCGGTTCTGTAAACACTCACACCTCTACTGCATCTGTTCTTACACCTTATTTTGAAATTCAAGTCGTGTCATCTGACAAAGGCAAAAGTGACAAGCAACTCAAAAGCAAGAAAAAGAGGAAAGCGAAGAAAAAGAAAAATTCAACCCCGTAGGAACGATCATTTGTTCAAAACACTGGAAATTCTAGGAAACCTCGTTACCCTTGTTTGATATGTAATGAGGAACACTTTTTTCAAGAATATCCTCACCACGCTGAAGTTTCCAAAATTCTTAATACCTCGGTTGCATCTACTGTGTTGATATATCCTTTTCCAAATCCAGACACAAACATGGCTGCTACGTATCCCACTTCTAGTTCCCAAGTGCTTATGCTATCTGTCACAAAGCCAAAAACTGATGTTTTGGTGTCTATGCTAAATAAATATTACTATAGTCAGGCTACTGATCAACCTACTACCTAAACCACGAATCTGTCCACTGAATCAACTCTGCCAATTTTTATTCCAGAGTTAAGAATAAAGCCACCGAAGGGAGTCGTCCACAAATCGACGTTCAATCCTTGAGCTCGAGTAGCTCAAAATTATAATATAGTTGAATATTTGGTTGAGTAACCTTCAGCTATTTTGATGCTTGAGGTACTTCAAAATTTTCCCTCCCAGAAGCAGGCTTTGTTGTCAACCATTGGTGGAATTGACCTGATAGATTCCAAACTTGTAGTCTTTAATCACACGGGTTATGTGCCACAATTACCAACCGAATTAGCATTTTAAATCCAAGTAAAATTTCTCAATAACCTGGTACATCACACCATTATTGATTAGGGAGAATCTAATTGTATTATGTCTCTCAATTTATGGAATTCACTTAGCTTGCCTCGCTTATCTCAATTGCCTACGATGTTCAAATATTTTGATGGTCGTGCATATAAGCCTTCCAGTATCATCAATAACCCGCATGTCGAACTAAGGGGAAAAGCTGTAACTATTGAAGTTTAGGTCATTGACAGTACCCTTGACTACAACATTTTACTTGGAAGGCCATGGGTTTACAATATGACTACGATTTTCTCTACTTACTTTCGAATGATCACCTTCCCTCATAAAGGCGTTATCATATTCATTAATCAACTCTCCTTCTTTGCCTCTAATTCCCAGGTAACTGGAAGCATTATGTTAATTCATGCACCCCAGATAACACTTCAAAACATTGGTGTAGGGCTCTTAAAGGATTCTTCCCTAATGGGAACCTTTTCATTACCATCACCTGCGACGTCAGCGAAAATTTCAAGAATAGAGACCTGTCGCATGATATCTTCCACTTCATCTGACTTAAGGAAGATCACCAGTGATTCTAAAGTTGATACGTTGGATGAATTTCTACCGCCAAGCCCAATTGAGCTAGAATAGAAATAAATTTACTTGGCTTGGGTGGCGCATCATGATTCATCGTCGCCGATTGTTTGGGTCGATGGTTCAATATATTTTGGTACTCCTCCTGATCATTTTTCATCCACATTCTTGACTGATGAGAGCATTATAGAAGGCATGATGCCAGAAGGAGAACCATGGGATGGTCATCATGATCATTCCCATATTCAGGATTATAACGAAGATAATCTTATTGAACTATATCACCCTACGATATCTACAATTTATTTTCAAATTCTATTCCAATCAATGCCATCGAATCCGAGAAAAACTTATAAAATATTGAAGAAACTGTTTCTATTGATATTTCGACCAAATTCGGCTTTGTAGAAAACATTCATGTCGACATGTCTTGTTCTCCATCTTAAATCGATACTTATCACTCTATTTTTCATGAATTTCGAGATATATTTTCTTGGTCTTATGAGGAAACGCCAGGCATAGATTCTAGTATCGTTGAACACACAGTTAAAAGTACCTTGATGTCAGACTGGTACGTCAATGCCTTCATCCTGTTTATCCGAAGAAGGATGCTACCATTAAAGTAGAAGTTGAAAAACTTTTGCGTGTTGGTTCCATTTACCCTGTTCCTCTTGCTGATTGGGTTTCCAACATTGTTCCTGTTATGAAGAAAAAAGGGACAATCAAAGTGTGCGTTTATTATCAGGATGTCAATCTTTCTTGCCTAAAATACAACTATCCTACTCCCTTTATCAACCAAATTGTTGACGAATGTGCCGACTGTGAAATATTTTCATTCATGGATGGATTCTCTAGCTACAATCAAATCAATGTTCACCTAAAGGACCAATATAAGACAACATTCATCTGTCCTTGGGGAACATTGGATTATCGTAAACTCCCATTTGGTTTAAAGAACACTGGGAAAACATCTCAAAGAGCAATGGATTATGCTTTCAATGAAATTAAGCACATTATTCAAACTTATCTATATGATTTACCCACGCATTAATGAAAACAGATTGATCACCCGACACATTTGAGAGTTATATTTTTATGTTTCTGACACTACAAGATACGCCTCAATCCACACAAATGTGTGTTTTGTAATGGTTATGGTAGTTTGCTTGGATTTTTCGTCTCAAAATATGGAATTCAAATTAACCCACTAAAGGTCCACATCATTCTTGATTTTCCTACGCCATCAAACTTACTTCAGTTACAGAAACTTCAAGGAAAGGCTAACTTCCTTAAGAGGTTTATACCCAACTACACCTAAATGGCTAAAGGATTTACTTGTCTCTTGAAAAGGGGATTCCCTTCCATTGGGATAAGGTTGTGCAAGCTTATTTTGATGCTCTTTAATATACCTTGATTCAATTGTCATTAATGTATCCCCCTAATTATCCGAGTGATTATTTCCTATATATAATCGCGACAGATACAAACATTTCTATAGTTTTTGTCCAAGAATAATATGGGATAGAACAATCGATATATTATTTGAGTCATAATCTCAATGATACGGAAGTTAAGTATTCATATGCAGAAAATCTCACCTTGGCAGCCATTCAAGCTGTCCAAATATTTCACCATTATATCCTACTCTAGAAGACTATTTTCATTTCAGATTGCAACCAAATGACACACATTTTGTCACGTCAATCACTGGAGGGGAAATATTCAAAATGGATCATCATTTTGCAGGAATTTGATTTGGAATTCATCAAATCCAAGTCAAACAAGTCTTTATTTTTGGTTAAGCTTCTCTGAGACCTTTCCTCTAATAGTACTAAAACTACAGGGGAACCATCAATTCCAAATGAGTCTCTATTTCTAATTGAGTCATACGGGCCTTGGCATGGGGATTTCATCATTTCTCTCCAAACCCAAACTTTCTTTCCTGATACCCCTCACTCACAACAATGACGTATTCGATACCAAGCCAAATATTATCTGATCGTCAGTGATACACTTTATCATTATGGTGTCGATATGATTTTAAGGAGGTGCCTCACTCATGATGAGGCCGAGAAAGGTCTAAATGATTTTCATACTGGTGCTTGTGGTGGACATTTTTCTGGTTATGCTACCGCGTAGAAGATTCTCTACACCAGTTACTTTTGGCCAACCATATTTCACGACTACATCTTCGCGGTCATAAGTTGTCATGCGTACCAGATATTTTATCATCAAATACGCATGCCGCCAGCACAAATGCATCATTTCATCACTGTGGGACCATTTGAAAAATGGGACATTGACTTAATGACCCGCAACCCTTGTTTAGTCGGGGGGCATGGTTATATTGTTTTCGCATTTGACTACTTTACCAAGTGGGTCAAAGAGATGCCTACATTTAATAGCACAAGAAAAATAGTTGCATTGTTATTTTTCAATCATTTTGTCTCTCAGTTTTGGGTACCACAAGATATAGTTACAGATCATGGTAATAAGTTTTGCAATAACATGATGAATGAGTTGACTGCCAAATTAGGACTGTCACATGATATTTCTACCCCTTATTATCCGTAATCCAATGGATAAGTTGAAGCCATTAACAAGATCCTTAAGTGAATTATTAAAAAAATGATAGGGGTTCATAAACGAAATTAACATTTAATCCTATACTCGGATTTGTGGGAATATCGAACCTCAGTGAGAAATGAAACTGGATTTACTCCCTTTTAGTTGGTTTATGGTCTGGAAGCTATCTTACCAATCCAATGTGAAATTCCATCATTTAAACTCGTTATTGACTTCCATTAAGGGAATTCAGGGAATTTTGAAAGTGCAAATGAACTCTGAAGAAATGTACAAAAAAAAAAAAACTTTTCTTTCTTGATAGGATTCAAGATGATGATGTCAACCATGGGGGATGATTTACCATTTTTTTTAAATAAAGGTAATATTAAAAAATAATAAAAGAAAAACTACTTTTCAACTTGTATTTTCAACTTATCTCCCAAAGTTTTTACTCAAATTTCGAGTGAGAGTACTCATTGGATGAAAAATTTAATTCCTCATCCAAGGAGTACCCATGTTGCATACTTTCGATGAACTCTACTACACGAAAAATGAGAAATACATAAAAAATGTGATTGTAATCACGTTTTTTTTATGTATTTATCATTTTTTAAATAATAATGGAGCTTCTCTAATAGGTAAATCGGTATCCTGGATGAACTGATTCATCAGGCCTCTGACTCAATTTGATAAAGTGAAATGGGTGCGTCTCAGTTGAAAAAATATGATACTATTTTCCCTCTGAAATTTGATGATGTCATCAAATCTTATTTGATTTTTTCCACTATTATTTTATAATTTCCTTAGGAGGCCCATTTTGGACCTCAAAATTCCCCTAATGTTGCATGACACCTATAATGAAGAAGTTCATATTTTTAATCTCATCTGTCTAGATGAAACGCGTCGTGAAGCCGAATTAGCCAACGAATCACCTAAGAGATGAATCAAGGAACAATATGACCAATATGTTAAGCCTCACATCTTATCAAAGGGATATATGTTCTTCATTTATGATCAGGAAGCTGATTTGATAGGGATAGGAAAATTTGAGCCACTATGACATGGCCCCTACATTGTCAAAAGAGTTCTGGCTAAGGGTCCCTACGAGTTAGTTGATTATGATGGAATTCCATTGGCATAGCCTCGAAATGGGTTGTATATTAAATGTTGCTATGTTTAATTGAGCATAGTAAAATTTTGTATCATATTGTATATATACTTTGATTTGCATTTACAATCTTAGTTTGTTTTTCTAGATTTTTCTTGAAGTTAACAATCCACTTTACATTTCATCATACATGATTGAATCTTTGGAACCATTCATTGGGTACGCCGATGGTTCTATTCATAGTACCGAGAACCTATACTCTGCAACATGGGCCATTTTTTCTCCAGGTGGCGAGTTGCTAAGTTTTCAAGGGATTAGTATCGGTCGATCCATAAACAACATTGTTGAGTATAACGCATCAATCGAACTTCTCTCTGGTGTCATTTCATTTGGCATTAAATGCATCATCATTAGGTTAGACTCATAACTTGTCGTACTGCAACTTACTAGCATTTATGCTATCCGAAATCCATCACTTCATCATATGTTCCTTAGAGTTTGACTTTTGGAAAGACATTTTGATTACATTCAATATCAACACATTTCTAGAAATTTGAACACATTAGCTGATTCCTTAGCTAATTATGTTTTAAACAGACATTTTCAATACATCTAAAGACACATTTTCAATTCACATCACATAATTGAACAGGATTGTCCATTAAACATAGGAAAACATTGAAAACAAATAGATAGATAGTTTAGGTTTTTAAAAAATTTATGCCCAAGACACATTGGTCATCTGATCTCAAAATATATGCAAAAATGTCAAATTAAACTAGTGATGCTCATGATAATAAGCAATTGATCTAGCTATCCTGTCCAATAACCACATCCAATATTTAGGAACAACAATAGTATGGCATTGCAGTCTCATAGGTAACTTCTTAATCCAGCAATCTAGTATCCCAAGAGTCAATCCCTAAACCTGCTGCTGTAGCTCAACAAGAATCTCGAAAAAATATAAATCCTGAAGGAATTATCTCCTGATTGTCCTCTCTGTTGGATCATCTGTTGCCTACTCTGGTCGACCCACTGGTCGAACGTGACCCACATCTATGTACATCAAAACTTTAGTTTAGTCTTGGAAAACATCAAAAATACAAAAACATGTAGAAACCTTTTAAAAATAAAAAAAACATGGTCAAAACATTTTTACCCATTGTGTAATATTCCAAAATGGAAAACACAGGAATATAAAACATTTATAGCATTCCAAATAAGAAAAACAGGGATATAACCCTAAAATCTGGAAAATGCCGGAAATATGTTGCAATTAGAAATTACATAAAGACATTATAATCATGAGCAAAAACAACTGATTCATTTCATTATAAACAAAAACAAATATAAAGTACACAGTGCTCTAAATAAGATGCACTCAAGCCAACAAAAGGTGGTTGAAATACAGTAATGAAAACTGGCACTGGAAATGTTGTGCTGCTACTATTGCTGTTGCTGGAAACTATTTCTACTGTGAAGAAGAGCCATGTGTGGGAGGCTTCTGGATTGCTCAGAAAGATCCAGGATTTTAACCATGGAATCTACTCAAAAAACTAGAAAAACCTAGAAATATTTTATCCCGATTTTAACTTTTGATTTTCAGCCCATTTTATGTTGCCAACTGAACCCCTGCTAGCTGACATACGCACTCCTCCTTGGTAACTGCTGATATGAAGCTGGATTGATGATATAAATACTGCAATAGCACCCAATCAGCTCAATACATGAAGGGTTGGTCCCTTCTTTTGATCTCCAAGCTAGAAGCTTGAGATCTAGCTCCTCCTTCCTCTGCTCAAGTTGTAGCTGCACACTGCACAAATTCTCGAATGAACTACGCTATCAAGAGGGACGAAGCTATAACATGCTACTAGGTGATGGAATATAGCTCACATATGATACAATTAACCTATCCAAAGTGAGGGGATGATCCCTCACAGGATTTGAAGCTGAAATACTTGGAACTTCCTTCCTCCACTAGATCTACTTGGCTAGACTGCGCAATTCCATGAGGAACTGCTACTGCATGGAGGCATAAATTGAAGGCTCGATGCTGGATATCAAAAATTTTCTCCCAGAGAACTGAAATTGAAGCACAAGATGAAAGGATGAAACCTCCATTGGTTTCTTAGCTGAAATGCTAAGAAATACCTTCCTCCTTTCAAACCCTAAGACAAGAATGTGTAATTCCTGAAGCTGTATATGAAGAAGAGAGGGGTTGAATGTGGCACCAATGTTGGATGATAAATAGCTTCTAAAAATAACCTTCCCATAATAGGCACTTGAAGTCCCCCATGGGTAAGGGTGGGATTCCCACTCGGGAACACTTGTGTGCTAAATAGCACAACAGACTTAGCTAAACAGCTGAAGCATGTAAAGAAATGTCAAACAACGATGCAATATCAAATTCCAGACTGATTTGATTTCCTGCCATTATCTTCCTTGTATGGTTGTGAGCCTTCCCTAGCCTTGGCCCACCTAATAACTACGCTACACATGTGGCCACTAGTATCCATGAAGATTGCGATGTCTCTGCATGATCTTCATGATCTTTACATTTACTTTCCACTCCTCCATCATGTGTGCATTCAATGCACCACTTCCTCCATCACTGCATCATTAATGCTCTATGATATTACTTTTATTCCTCCACTATCTCCATCATTTTCCTCATTATAATCCATAATCTCTACTCTTCCTCCATTAATAATTTGGTCCACTACTCCATAATGTTGATCTACTATCTAATTAACCCACATTCACACAACAAAAGTGGATTTTATTCATCTATGGGTTTTATGGGTCCCTCCACCCTTTTATTTACTTAACTAACTAAGAAAATTAAGAAATATAATATTCCAATTAACTGGTGGAAAATTTGGATTATTACAGTATTCAGCTTAGCAAGAGTCCTAGTCAAATCTAAATCCTGAAGGACTTCTCTCCCGATATTCCTCTCTGTTGGCTCATTTGCAGCCTACTCTGGTCGACCCACTGGTCGAATATGACCCACATATGTGTACATTAAAACTTTATTTTAGTCTTGGAAAACATCAAAAATACAAAAACATGTAGAAACCTTAAAAAAATAAAAAAACATGGTCAAAACAATTTTACCCATTGCACTCCACTGAGCACCATCTAGTAGAATCAAATATGGATCTCTAGGGAAATCTACGCATGCATATGGATACTCCTTTATGGCTATCATCTATCGTCGGAATTAGGAAAATAATGCAGTAGAGAATATGATGGTTGATTGGCCAACATTTCTAGCCATAAATTCAACCCTTCTCTACATCCGAGGATCTCTAGGACTAGTTATGCTTAATGTAACATGTTATGGTTGCATCAATGGAACTCGCTCTAAAATGAAGGAAATGAGGATCGAGCCAGAATTGAAATTTGTTGGGTGTGGAGCCTGATTATCTTCTTTATTTTGTATCACAACTTTGGAACCCTATTCTAAATGGGGTGGTAACGCCGCCCATAATTAAATTCTCCCTGGGGGGTGCAGGGGGCGGGGGGTTTCAGGGGTAGCACCCCCAAAGCTAAAAATAGATGTAAAATTTCCTTGTAAAAGTATTGTAATTTCTAGTCAATCTAGGTCGTTCATTAGGAGGATGATTTGATGGTAGAATTTATGCTTAATTTAGGGTTTTTTTCCCTAGAAGGCAACCCCTCATTTTGTATGAGGGTATTGTATTGTGGCTGTGTATTGTATGTGTATTCTTAGAGAGAGAAACAGATAGGGAGACAGTGAGAGAGAACAGAGGGTATTACAACAGATCTCCTGTAGGTTGTGTCTCTTCATTTTGCTAGATAATAGAAAGGAAGGACTAGTTGTTCGGGGTGGAAGTAGCCCAAAATGGGTGAACCACGCATATCTGTGTCTCTCTGTTTTTATATTTTTTTTTTCTGTGTTTGAGTTTCTGCATATTTTATGTGTTTCATTGCTCTATAATATATAATTTTTCTAACAAAATTCTTCTTCCCGCCTCCCTTTTCTTTAGTCATATGTTATTTCATCTGAAAGAGTATTGCTTCAGCCCAGTTAAACATCGTTGGTTCTAGACACTTAAGGGCATACTGCATGTATGATCCGTTTGCAACATGTAGTGTCACGAAACCAAAAAACTTTACAATAGTAAAAGGATGGTTCTCAAAGGAAAATCACACACATCATGGATATTTATTTTCCCATATTTACTTGGTTCAGTACCTGGCTGAAAATACTGGCATATGTAATCCTTCATTGTCTCTCCTCCAAGAGTAGATCCTACAAGGGAAACAGGAGAACCATGCCTCGATAATATAGTGATAAAGTAAATATCCTCAACCAATATTTGGAGCACTTTGTCCCCAATGTGAAAATTCTGTAATGCTGGAACTCCAATATTTACATATGTTGTCTCATCCCTGATAATATGAAGTATTTAAGCAACCCACAATCCCTAAGGGCTCTTACAGTTCCCAGATCATTTAGGGAAATCATTTTTTGTTCTTCATATTCTCTTTCTCGCTAGTAATGGTCATTTTGATCCGATCAATACCTGAAATCCAACCATAAGCTTCATTAGGATCCATTTCATGCAAAAAAATTGGGAAATTTTGAGCATACAACATGAAACAAATTTGAGAAATGTGCCCAACACACCCAAGTCAATGGAAAGAGCATTGAAAATGCACTTGGACTTCAATTCTAGTGCTCTTCAACAGACCTTTCGACATTCAAGGGTACATTTCCCTTAGATCGTAATGTATTTACCCTAAGGGGATCAAAACCATAAAAATTTACCATGAAATGAAGCATAAATGATATTAAAATAAAGATAATTTTCATAGATCCAGCCTAGATCAAACAACGCAAGAAATCGTCCACTAAAAATGTCGCAATCAACTGCTGAATTTCGAGGGAAAAACTAGTTCAGAGCTCCTAATTTTCAAATGGTAACTATGGAATAGTAAAATGAAATGGTAAAAACTTCTTTTTAATAGTAATTTTGATTATTTTTTTCATATTTAATGATGTAACTATGGTTTTATTCATTTTTACTATGAAAAATGTATTTTTAATCCATTTTATGTTTCTTTGAACAAGTTTTTATAGCTGGTATAGTGAGTTTGAAGTGCACAACTATTCAAAAATGATTTGACGACAAAGCATACTTTTATCCTCTTTTTTCAAGCTTTAATAAAAATGAAAAAATAATTTAAAGTTCACTTTTATCTCTTTTTTAGCTTTGATAAATGCGAAAAAGGAACTTGCTGGAGTCTTATTTTAGCTCTTTTGAAACTAGGATAATGTGAAAATATTGTCGAGCACTTGCCTTTTCGAGCTCGTAAAAGTAAATGAAACAACATATACTCGGTATAAGTTTAACCCTTTTCTGGATTGAGATAGATTATTTTACGAAAAATTAACACCTTAGTCGAACATGGCTAAGAGGTTTTCTCAGATATCATTTTACACTTTTTCGAGCCTGAGCGAAAAATTTACGAAAAAAGACTCATGGAGTTTTCTTTTCGTCCCTTTTCCAAACTCTCTAAATATGAAAAAGGACTAGGTTTTCACTATCGTTAGAATCGTTAAAACATAAAATAGCAATAGAATTTTTTATCATGGAAAGATCAAATTTCATTATCGCTAGACTCGTTAATTCATTAAATAGAGATGGATTCACTAGAAGGGTCGAATTATAGATCAATCATATGTTACCCTCCTTAATCATGTTAAAAAATAAAGAGGCACTAGTCATCAATGACTGGGGAAAATTTGGGAAAAAGAACATAACACTTTATGGTAGCAGGTCGCTCTTAAACATGACACTTTCACTTCATCACCATGGCTTTGGGTTGGGTAATATTCTTGACGGTCTATCATACCTATGCTCCATCATACCATCACTTCGGTTTTGGGTCAATGCTGCCAACTCATTTCAGTGTCACTGATATGTTCAAGAGAAGTCATCCAATAATTCCTCATCTTATGAAATACTCATAAAACTTTATTTTCATGACCACCATCCCTGAACATTTCTACATAAAGTCACATTTTTTCTCCAAAATAATTACTCTCGTTTCAGGATAAAGTTTCTTTCTGTTGACATCAGTTCATCATCTAGGAAGTTAACTTAGAAACATATTTTTAGTACCTTGGAGCTTGCTACATCATTGGCAGGTTTCTAACTTTTAGACCTTCAACCGAAAGATTTCGTTTGGCCTTCAACATAAAATCATCTATTCACGCCTTGAAAATGGTACTCCAGTACCTTGAGAACCATTAACATCAATGGTGGTTTCTCTCACGTCTGTTAACAACTTACATTAACAATTGGTAATCATACAATGTCTTCCCATGTTCGCCTTCAGATCATATATTCACATGGTTAGATTTGTACTTGAGAGATCATATGAACGAGATAAGAAGAACCTGGATCTAGTTTCATCCATCTGGGCTGTGATTTCAGGAATTGTACCTCAACATCAGTATGATGGATTTAAATACAAATCGTCATCTAAAAATGGGCCTATATATGTAGGCATGTCTATATCTTTAGACGAATTTCTGATTTATGTACGTGCTATGATAGTTTATGTGCTGAGCATGGGTATGCCTCTTGTTATCACTCCAATAATTCTCAAAAGTTGTGAGATTTTTTATTTTAGTTTAAATAATATTAGAGGTAACCACAAACCTAATTTTAAGCCTTAGGATCTAGCCTTCCTAATGCTCAGAGAGGGCTCTCTCTATATGATTTATATTTGTTGGATTTAATTGATTTTAGGCTAGTTATGTAGGGTAATTTGGTTTTTGATTTTGATTTGATTTGGTGGTGAAATCACTTACTTAGATGGATAGATGTAGGTTTGAATTCCATTGGGCTAATGGAGTCAATATGTCAAGCAGTTAGATCTAGATCAAGTTCTAAAGGGAAATGTTTACAGGGCAAGATAGCAATTAAGGGTTCTCAAATCCGGATAATGAGTGAAAAGGTAGGGTCAATCGAAACTAGGGAGAAATTAAGGGTTCTTTAGTCTAGATATCAGTAGAAAACATGTAAATGATAAATAGTTCAAGACAGACTGATTTTAACATATTCTGAAATAAAAATTCCTGATTTATCATTTAGATTTAGAAAACATTCAAGTATTAATGAAAAAAATAATAAATTGACAAGGAAACAAGTGAAAATACTTCATTGTAGTGGCCCAACACATGAATCCTTTAATATGATGCTTTATTGCTTTAATATAGTCTGCTGACTTGAAATTGGTACAATTACCCTTAGGTTCAGAATAGTACAACTATAGAAATGTTCAGCAATTCATCCACACTCAATACTTATAAATGAGAAGTATTTATAAAAAAACTCTTTCCAAATTATCCTAAAACAAACTTACGAGTTATTCATGGAAAATAAATATCTTCATGCAAGTAGATAGTGAAAACTTTCTAACTAATGCTAGCTGTCCCTTTTCATTGAAATTACTTGTTTGCTGTCTTTATTTTGTTACTACTTTCTCTCTTTGTTGTTCAACGAAGGCTGCAGCTAGACAGTGAGGTGTTTTTCATGCTAGCAATTTTATCTTTGCATTGTAATTTTAAACTTTGACCTTAAACTGATACTCTTTCATTGCAAAACTGTAAATGTTGTTTTAACCTTTACTGCTCTGTTTTTACTGCAATCTGATTTCACAGTAAATCAGTCAATTTTTCCCAAAGTTCATGTCCTGGCAGTTTTATCTTCATCATCCTTCTGAAAATCTCATCGGCTTTAGTATACTTTGAGAATGTGGGCTCGTTGATAAACATGTGTTTCACCTCATGCTGTAGGTAAAACAAATTCTTCAAATTCTTATAGATTACCTTCCCTGTTGGAATACCATGTGAGGTAGGTAGATTGACCTGTTCCTTTGAAACTTCTCTCATTTTCTTGTCATAGTCATCTTGATTTATTAGTTTTTCATCAATAACTAATGGATTTGGAAGGCCTTTCTGCCTTAGGAAATCAAATTTCATCATAAACCTGGTAATGGAAACCTCCTTGTTTTGGCATTTCTCCTCTAACTGTATCATCAAATTCTTTGTAGAATTTACCATTATAACTTGTAGGATGGTCTCTGTTCTGTCATTAATACCAATTTCTTCTAACTCTTGCATATTCTTAGAATTTAGAAACTTGATGGTTTCAAGGGCTTCTTCAAGTTCCTTGCCAAGCTCTTCTTTTATATTTTGAATGGCCTCTTTTGCTGATTTGACTAAATATTTTTGCTCATATATAACTTGTATTTATGGCCAAATATCATTGATTGCTTCAATGATATTGGCCCATAGTCGTTTTCTGATTTGAGCCATGGGTTCTTTCAATGTTAGATCTTTTTCTAATTTCTTCAACTGATCATTTAATGTGTTTACTCTTTGTTCCTCATTTTTATGAATTATCTTGGCAAGTTTATTTTCATATTCAATACTTTTAAGTTGTTCTTCAAGTTTATTTATCTCATTAGTCTGAATAGACATGTCCTACATAGCTTTTACCAACTTGCTTGCTTCATATGAATGTTGTGTTGTTGTTGTTGAAGACTCTGTGGCTGAAGTTGTTGATGAAGTGACAGGTAATGTTGTATGCATGGGGACTGTAGGTGCCAATGATTCGGTTAGTGTGGAAGGTACAACAACAGTAATTACAGGAATCACTGTGACTGGAATTTCTTCTCCTTTATCCTTTTTCTCTTGGACCAGCTTGTCCATTTCATTCTCCATTTCCTTTATGTGAGCAGTCAACTATAAAATGAGATTCATCATCTCATATTTCTGATTGGTATCTTGTAAGACTTCCTTGGCTTGAGGATGTTCTGTAGGGGGCAGCTGTAGTTGTTTCTTTAATGCAGCAATGTCTGAATTTTTCTTCTTGATCAATTCCTCTGCAAATTTTACATTTTTAGGATCATATTCTACTTCAATTACTGGCTCTTCCAAAGATTTAATTCTAGTTTATTTTTCTTGTGAAGAATCTTTTTCTAATTTGACCTGATCTCTGATATTTGCAAGAGTGTTTTGTAGATTTTGTACAATCATGGCCTTGGTGGTCATTGTAGAATAAATCATCTTCCCTGCCTACTTATGAAACTCAATTTGGTCCAGAGGATGAATATCCTAGGCCAAGACTTCAAAATCTATCTTTTTGTAATCAAAGGATGACTTAGGAGTTTGAACTGTAGGTTGGAGAAATGTCTTTTGTATCTTTTTATTCTTATAGTCAAAGGATGAAAGTATCCTATTCTGGATGCCAGGAGTTTATTTCAAATATTGAGAATATATTTCAATTTTAATTTCTTCATTTCTGGCTTTGATTTCTTTGTATCTTTCTTTGATATCCATATCCTTTTCTGTTGGTTTTTTAGATGAAGAAACTTCAATACTGTGCTAATTTTGAATGATATGAGTATTTAAATTAGTAGGTTGTTGTTCTTCTTCAATTGTTTTAGGAGGTGCATTGTCTTTTGTTGTTATTTTTGTATAAATCACCTCTATTGTTTCCACTTCTTTATTAGCAGGATTTAGCTTTGGAGTTTTATTGTAGTTCAATTTAAACTTGGTTTCTGTTGTAGTTTATGTAGTATAGGATCCTTCCTCTCTGTTTCTTTTTTCATTCCCATCTTCTTGGGCTAGAGTTTGCAAAGTTTGACTAGTATCACTTTGCTTCTCTGCCTCTACCAAGGTATTCTCCAACCATTTAGATTGATTGGATAATTTCTCTATCTTTGGTTTCCTTTCATGTACATATGGAGTGATTTTTCACTTAACTCATTTTACTTATCACTCCAAGGGGATCATAATACCAAAGGAAACTTTTACAGAATTTAAACTGCTGTAAACATTTTTCTGCTTCAGGATCTGCATCTCTATAGTTACAGATAAAAGGGCCAACCTGATTTTTCAATTTGAACTGTGTCTTCTTCTTTGCTGCTACGAAATTAGTTGCATCTGAATTAAGAATCCACCTTATGTATTCAAGGGAAAATAAACTCATAGGGAGGCATTTAGGCAGTTTATATGGAACCAAACTTGATCCATGTACTCTTATTTCAGTGTGATTTCGTTACAAGTACCAATCACATGTCCTATTATGTTCTGAACCCCGAAGGAATTTCTTAATCTCTTCACTAATTCTGGGTTGCATGCTGCTGTTCAGCACATTAACCATGGGATGTGTTATCACTCAGAAAAAATGAAGCATCATTTGAAAAATACATATAGGTTCATGTGTCAAAGGTAGGGTTATAGGATTCATTTTTTACTTGGTCAAGGAAAATTTAAATTTTTCTTATTTAGTCTATCCTAAGGTCTAAAACCAACCTCAATCAAATCCCCTCATGTCACATCAGTCATAATTTTATGAAAATTTTCAATTCCCAAGGTTATAGCACCGAAAGTGTCATTTTAGCCAAGAAACCACACTTTCGTAACAAAATACAGAGAGAAATTGCACTTTTCGCTATGAAACCGCTAATACTTTCATAGCAAAAAGGCCTAGAATTACACAAGAAATTCTACAAAAGTAAGGTTTCCTATCTGTCATGTCAAATTAGTTGTTAAGTATCAAAAAATGATTTGAAAAGGATAAGTTAGATGCCATTCGAGTCAGTTAGGGTAAATATCGAGGTACATAGTCAGGGCTGAAGTCATCATCACCATTTTAAGCATGTATGAGTCATCATTATGATATGAGTGGTCATAGAACTTCAAAATATTTCCAAATTGCGTCATTTTTCATTCTCCATTTCTTCTTTGCGTGTTATTGAGCTTTGGAGAGCTATTTCATTAAGGCCAAGCTGTGGTTGGTTTCTTTCAAAGGATTTTAGATACCATTTATCAAGCGAGGTAGAGAATTATCAAGTAAGGCAGAGAAGAATTCAAAGAACTATGGCTGCAAAAAGGAAGACAAATAAAGGTGGTCAATGTCTCATATATGAACCTGATTAATGAAGACCCAACAGCTATAGAAATCTTCAAAAGGACAAGATGTTTACAATTTTGTGAAATACTACAATGTTTCCATGTACAATTTTCCAAAGAATTTTCCCTAAACTTCATTGGAACAACTACTAAAGTGGGGATGCTAAATTTGACCATTGCACCACAGGTCATTGCAGTAGCAACATGGATTCCAAGGGGGCAAGAAAAATGGTTCAAAGGGTTCAAATTCAACATGGATGAATGCAAAGAGTTTATCAAACCAGATAACAGTGAAATGGACCTTACAAATTCCATTCCAAGGAGTTGCATGAAGGATCATTTCTCAAAGTTGCTGATTATCATCCAGAAATATTTCACTTGTGAAGGGAGATACCATAAAGTCTATTCATACAATTTAAAGCTTCTCCTACACTTTTTTGGTAATATATCTCTTGATCTGCCTTTCTACTTACACAGAAGTTTAGAAAAAATGGTCGATAAAGTTTAAGAAAAATCTCAAGGAAGTGAAACCTCATTGTTTCATCATGGTTTAATAGAATTGTTGGTTTTAGATGAGCTACAAAGACTAGGCAGAGACTAGTCTTCTTTCCTGTTTGTTAGTGGTTTTGAAATGGATACCCTTACCCCTACAAGAAATCCTAAACTTAGAGGATTACCATCACCTTTAGTGGTGGAACAAAGTGAACTAGTAGGGTAGAGAAAAGTGAACCTGTCATGATGGAAACAGAGCAGTTGCAGAGATTTGATACACCCACTGTTTCACCTTCAAAACATAAGTCAACAATGAGTAAACCTGCAAAACAAGAGCAATATGTGAGTAAACAAGGAAGCAAAAGGATTACAAGGAGTCAAACAGTGGCTTTAAAAGACAAAACAATGGCTAAAGGCCATTTAGAAGACATATTACATGCCATTGATATTGAAGATATTCCTATAGTCTAGGCTGAGGATATAGATGAAGGTGGAAAAAAACTCAAGAAAGCTAAATATGCAAAGAAGCTAGAGTTTGAAGGAGAAGATGCAGGTTTTATGTTCTAGGCTAGGAAGCCCATGACAATGCATGCTAGAAAAAATTTGGAGATTAGCAAAGAAGTTCATCCAATCACAAACATTGTCAAGCCACCACAAGACATTATTGATCTTTCATCACCTGCAGAGAAAGATACAGTTAGCAAGCCAAATAAAGGAAAGGAGAAAGCAACTGAAAAAATAGAGCTTGAACTCCTTGAAGAAAAATTGAGGTTAGCTAACCTTTAAATTTCAATTATGAAGAAGGAGGCAAGGAAACACAATATCCAAAAGGTTCAGTTTGAAAAGATGAAAGAGGTTTGGGAAGAGCAGGTTGACATTGTATCAAAGACACTAGACAATATACAACAAATAATAAAATGGACTATTCCATTGAGGAAAGAGGTGAAACATGTAAGAAGAATGAGCTTGCATTTGAAATATACCAACATAAAGTTGAAGGATCATGTTAAAGACCTCCAAGAACAAATAGAACTAATCCATGAGGAGCTAGAGAAGAAAGGCCTAAAAATGACAGTAGTTGAGAAGCCAATATCTCAACTCATCATCAATAAGGAAGAAACACCTCAAGACTCATAGTTTGAGCTGGTTTATGTTTTGAAAGATCAATGGCATGTTGGGAACAAATTTTTTACAACTGGAAGGCATAATTTTTAAGTTAGGAAAAAATCTGGAATTTTCATATTTTCCAGCAGTTTCGTAGCATTTCCTAGGCTTGAAGCCAAGAAAACGCTATGAAACCACCTATAGCTTTATTTTTGTATTTAAAACAACTTTAGAGAGTTTCCAAAAGGAGGAAATGATATGGAGGATGTGTCAAGGCATAATGAACACAATGCAGAAGGAAAGAATCGAAAAAGTTGATGGCAAAGGGAATTTTCTGTATGTTATGAAAGTACGCTATGAAACTGTCATACTTTCGTAGTGTGCTAATTTGAAGGGTAATGAGTAGGTTTTTGGGCATTTTTGGATAGTGGGATACCTTCAAATGGTCAAAGGACTATGCTGACAGTCATCCAAGACTTGAAGACCATAATATGAAGACAACTCATCAGCAAAACCATTTGTTGAAGATAAGGACCAGTTTTCCTTAAAAGTAGTGTTTGTTTCCAGATTTGGAGGAAGCTAATTAAGATGTCATGTAGTGATGAGTTCTATCATATCCTATTTGAACATGTGAAGGATTAGTTGTCAAATATGTAACTGTTTTTAGAGATAAGGTAGTTGATATAATAAATAGCAGTTTGAGTCCTATTAGGAAAAGGACTGTTTCATATTATAGCTATCATTTTCTCATTAAAGCACATGTCTTCCTTTTTTGCAAGGTGTCATTAGGAAAAACTCAATGAATCTAGCCAAGAGGAAGATCATCTCTTATGTAAAAAGTCTCTCAAAGGGCAGATATTTGAATTTGTAAAGGGTTGGAGATTTTTTGGCAATACTGCAGCTTTATGTAATTTGACTGTTTTCAGTAATACAAGGGACTTTTACTTGACCAACCTGAGATTCTCTTGGAGTTTTTAGTGCTTATTTGATCTATACTTTCTATGTGTACCATTTGTAGTGGTTTTCATCTATAATACTCGAAATCTATAGGTGTATGCTTTGACTTCCTTTATTGATGAATTGGTTGTTTTATTTCATGTTTCATGTGTGATTTATCTATGTTAAAAACTCTTACCTGCCTCAACTTCCATGTCAAGTGAAATTACCACTGAACTATTGAATTTTTTTACTCCATTATCCCAATTATTGTAGACTTATACTTTTTTCAACCTACACGCATCACAAGCAAGTTATTTTCTAGGTAGAGTTAGCCCTCTAGTTTCATCATAATCAAATATCATTAACCCATTTTGAGAGAGCCCTCTCAGATTGAAGAGGCTAAGATTTAGTTACAGGTTTGTTTGAAACAGTTAACTGAAGTTGTCTAATTAGTAGCCAATCAAGTACAATTTTGCAATGACAGGATGAATGAAGGAATCAGTAAAATCTATATAATTGGACTCATTGGAGTCTTTCCTTATCAAGGAAGTCCAAAAAATGATTGATTGAGGATGTCCTTCCACATCAAGCTTCTAAAGGTTTATATTAAATTTATCAGACTGAAAGTTTAAGAAAATGTGGAATAGGAATGAGGAATACTTGAAAACACCTTCAGAAGGAATTTTTACCAACTGCTCATGGATATTGTCAGCAAGATATTGGGAAAAATTAAAAATGGTAGAAAGAGGCTAACCAGATGTGAAAGTGAAAAAAAATGTATCACTGCTACATCAACATGTTCATATCTAAAATAGCCAAGAATAAAATACAACATGGATATAATATGTCTTGTCCTTTCAAAAAAATTTGCAGAAGGGTATGGAGGATTTATCTTGGGAATTTCTATAGAAGAAGGCATGAATGTTTGAAATATTTGGAACCTCTTGGGGAAGTCCAGATTCAAGTATAGCTGAGCGAGTGCCTCAACGGATAAATGGATTTCATTGGGTCTGGGCTATATATACAACATCTGGTTAATTGATTCAGCAGTAATGGTAATTAGGATTTCTTTTTCAGGGTTTACTATTGCTCTGTGATCAGGAAAATAATATGATTGACCGAGTCTAATCACTTCTAGGAACTGAAAGGTCTGAGGAACAACATATTTTGGTAAATTAGTCTCCTAGATGAAAAATTCATCAGCCTGATCTATGTATTTTTCTTGGCTCCAGCAGTGGGGCTCAAGAAGGTTAAATTATGTGATTGTATCAGTAATTTCAAATTCTGTGTCAGCTAATGGAATGTGCTCTATATCTACAACGAGGTGTTGTAGAGAATTGATAGGTACAATAATTTTAGAAGCCATTTCTTTGCTTGATTTATCAATTTTTACACTTTTGACTTTAGAAACACTGATTTAGGCATTTAGGAGAAGCTTTGGAAATTATAACAGTTTGCAGAAGGATTTGGATTGAACAGGGGCTTATCTTTTGTTTTGCAAATATATAAATTTGCTTAATTAACTCAAACTATAATCTTTGTAAAAAAAGGCAATCTCAAGACCTTAGAGTTTCTGCAAAACATGTCTAGGGTCCCTATGAAATGACTGGAAGGAAAAGAGGTTTTCTTCAAGTGCAAAGAGGCTTAAACTTCCTCATTTTATTCAATCTCTATAATTTTAAAAAATTTTGAACCTTAGAATCTATGAAAAGAAATCATAGGGTATGTAGAAAAGGAATTTTGGAAGTAACAAGGCTTTCTTGGTCTGCTTAAGGCTCCTAAATGATTCAATTAGTTGTATTACTTCTTTAGATGAAGGAATATGGTCTTTTCTTTTGAATAGTACCTGGAAAAATGAATATTTACTGTGCATTAGGGTTTCTAATGTGGAAGAAAGATTTCTGAAGCTCCTGCTGGTCTTTATAAGCTTCAATTCAGTTATGAAATGTTCTTGTAAGAGTAGAGGTCTTGAATTCATGTGAAAAAGCTTGAAATATGGTCGGCAACGTGATCTGGTTGCGTAAAAACTGTTCAGGAGGGCTTCTTCCATGTAAAATGTAACAGAAAGGATAAAAGAGTGCAAATAGGCAATTATATACATTTTTTAAACAAACAGTGAATGCATTAATGGGCAGTTGTTTCAAACGGGCTAGTGGTTTGGGTGCGAGGGGAAAACTGCTCAGTGGTTTTCATAGGCTCCAAAGGTGGTTGGATGTATAATTTTGAATGGTGTGATCGAATAGAAAGACACCACGTAGAGGGGAGGGAGAGCTCGAAAAAATGTGCTTTTCACAAAGTCTGGGGTGCGTTAATAGTTGGGCAATGAAATGCGCGATAGGGTTTAATAGCCGTTGGATCTGGTCAGTGAAGATCGGAAGGCTGAGATGATGTGATGGAGTCACGAGTTCAGATGGCGTGGGGCCTGGTACATAAGCTATGTGATTGGTTAATATGTGATATGGTCGTGTTTTATAATAT
Source organism: Pinus albicaulis (assembly GCA_034641835.2). Lineage (NCBI taxonomy): Eukaryota > Viridiplantae > Streptophyta > Pinopsida > Pinales > Pinaceae > Pinus > Pinus albicaulis. The sequence continues at coordinate 1,067,448,195 of CM076582.1, forward strand.
AACCAATAGGATGTAAAGCAAGTGGGACCAGTATATATAAGTGGGGTTTAATATATTAACCTATAGGATGCGGGATTATATAACATGTGGGGAATTAAAACATAAGTTAAAATAAAAATATGGGTTGGGATGTATATATAAAATATTTAATATAATATGGGGTAAAGGTTTATAAGGGAGTTAATACATTAGGTTAATGTTAATGAAATGAAATGTAATTGCGGGATGTAAAATATACTAAGTATAGTGTCAAACTTGTGTCGGGAGTGAATTTCTTCACTGTGGGGCCCAAAATATCATTTAAGCATTTATACTTAGTATAAAAGTATTTTTTGGGTTTTTTGGGTATTTTTGAATAAAAGGGAAATTAGTAAAGGGCTTTCACTTTTCTTAAGTAAAATGTGTTTTTAACTTAGGAAAAGGGGCTTTTTGCAAGGGGTAAAAGAGTGAAATAAGGAGAAAGAATAAAAATGGAGGGGATGGGGTATTTTTACAAGGGAAGGATTTTTAGGGGAATTAGTAAATGAAATAATCAATTATTTGTTATCCATGCTTGTGAAAATTGCTTATGCCTACTCATCTTCTACCCTAACATTTTTTCTTCATTTACATGGGTGCATTTGAGCTTGCAAACCCTTATCCATTTTTCTTTTAAACAACAAAATAACTATTTCTATCCTTATTTCTTCAAAGGGCTCAGATTAAAATGTTGAGCTCCTTATTATTCTCTACCTAGCTACTGATCTGCCAAGATTAAACTATTTGGTTAGATATTTATTCTCTATCTTGTTAAACACCATGTTAAACACACACATGGTGTATGAGAAGAATAAACACACACACACAAGAGACTCAACACACAATCAAGGATAAGCGTGAGGCTTTCTTATTTTTCCATTATACAAAGATGTACATTTATAGTACAATAGTGTGACTCTTGGTTTCACATTCCAAGGTCACTTGGACTCCATTGTGACTTTTTGCATTCCACACCTACCCATATAGGATTAGGTGTTCCAACATCCCCCCTTAATCCGAAGGGGTATGTGTGAGTCCAATAAAAGAGTTGTAATACAAATCTGCAAAGTATGCATGGCAGCACTTGGGCTGAATCAACTCTCTAAAATGTTGGAAAAAATAGGTGGTTTAAGGATGACCACCAACATTGGAACGCAAAATTTATTGCAGTTCTCAGAACTCTTCCAAAACTGGCAAGAAGGTGAAGGCTTCTGCTAGAGGAATTGTCCCTCATAAAAAAGGGAGACCTTCAACCTAAATAAGGGAGGTCTACTACCTATGATGGTTTTAGGATTACCAACAACTCTGGAATGCTTGAAGCATTTCCTAGAACTCAACCAAAGCTGGCAAGAAGCTGAAGGCTTCTGCTAGAGGAAGTGTTCCTCATATATGAAAGGGAGACCTTCAACATAAAAGAAGGGAGGTCTACTACCTGTGATGGTTTTAGGTTATCCACCAACCAAAGATGATGGTTTAAGGTTGTTCACCAACTGAAGGCATGCTCATGGGCATCCGTGTCTCTGGCTACATCTCTGAATCTGGAATGATGAATTGTGGCTCAGGCTCGCTTGAACTGCTGTGTCTCTGGCTATAACTCTGAACATGGAATGAGAGATTGTGGCTCAGGCTCGCTTGATCTGACGTCGAAGCTTGTACATGACCAACATTTTCCCCCCTGTCAGGGACAAGGTGAGATGATGGCGAAAACTCAACTGCAAGTTTATTCAATATCCGTGAACATGTTCTAACATGCGACTTAAACGTCTTCTTGGCTGTTGATTCCCATTGCCAAGAAGCGACCCATCCAAGATGAATCTTGGTTCTTGCAGGAGGCTGAGGCTTGTTTCTGAAGCATCTGTGTGAATAATGAGTGTGCCGACCACAGTGCTTGCATGGATGAAGATCAAAACAATGATCTTTCATATGGCCAACTCGATCACAGTGTTGGCACTTCACAATCTGTTGTTGTGGAAGTGGAACAAGATCTGGAACAGCTGCAGGTGAACTATCATACAAGAATCCGACACTCTGAAATATGATGGGCTTGGTGTAGTCTGGAATATGAAAGGACACATCCTTGTCATATCCAAGACCAATTCAGTGCTTGTTGTGGACAAGCTCTTCCCAAGGTCCGATGATGGGCTTGAGAAGTGCAGGCTGAGCTGCTGCATCTGCATGTAAATATGCTCTTGTACAAGGAATTGAATGTGAATCAACTGCAAATTTATCTTCTTTCTTCTGATGAGAGTCCTTCTCAATCTTCTGAACAAAAACAGGTTCAGAATGGTGACTCTTTTGCTGAATTTCATCTTGTTGGAGCTGAGATTCCAATTGCAAAAACACGATTTTTGCTTGTGCATCTTGCAAACAACTTTGAATATTACACAGAGCATTCTTGCTCATTTTTACCATATCATCAACATTTGAATGAATGAGGCTATTCGACAACTCTAATGCCTCATTGATTTTAGCCATTTCAAAAAATTAGGCTCAAAAAATGAAAGGGTGCTGGCTTCAACCAAAAATGTACCCGTTTACAATGTGATACAAATGACTCGAGAGAACTTCCAACTATGGAATTCTCAAAGTACAAAATCTGCTCCTCAAATGATGGAGGACAATCAACAATTTTTCCAACAACTCAATTTTACAATTCAAGAAGAAGCAATACAGTGTTAGTTCAATACAATATTTCTGCAAAAAAAGTGCAGCAAAAACAACGTGCAAGAAGCCTTTGAGGTAGTTGAATTCTCTTCTTCAAATAGCTGTTTTAAAAATGATGGAAAACTTGTCTTCACATGTAAAATTCTTCAGAAAATCAACCTTTTATCAATGCTGCAAATCACAATGCAAATTTCACTTTTCTTGTCTATGTGTACTGTCCATTTACTGATATGCCATTTTCTCTTTGCTGCTGTTCATTTTCTCTCTCTGCTCTTCCTCTCTCTCTGCTGCTTTTTTTTTTTTTTTAAATGAATTAATGGGAATTAATTAGAAGGGAAAGAGAGCTTTTTAATAATAAAAAATTAAAATGGAAATGGAGGGGGATTAATTACAATTGTGGGAGGGGAATTAAAAAAGAGAGGGAATTTAAAAAATTTAAAGGTCGAATTAAATTAAAAACATTGACTGTTTTGAAAAGGAGGGTGGAGTTTCAGTGATGGGAAGGCCGAAAGGCCAAGTTAAAAGGGAGGGGGGTCGAAGTGTGATGAGAGGTGGGAGTTGGGAAGGAGGGCCGTGGAGTAGGAAGGGCGTATGGGTTTGGAGCGTGAGTTGAGTGAGTGTTGGAGCATTGTGTGAGTGGTGAGGCGATGGCCGAGTGTGAGCAGGTTGTGGAAGAGGCCGCGAGGGTGAGCAAGGGGGTGGGCAGGGTAATGAGCATAGGGAGGGGCAAGTGGAATGCAAGCAAGGGAGCAGGTTTAGAGCGGGCGTAGAGCAGTGGGAGAGACAGTTAGGGAGTAGCGTGTGGAGGCGTTGAGAGTATTGTAGTGTGGATTGGTAGCGGGTCGGGGTGCGAATTATGCAGAGTGCAGGGGGTAAGATGGCATAGGGTGTATGCGAAGAGGATAGTGCAGAGGGGAAGGGTTGCAGAGCCGAGAGGGAGGGTGGTGTAAGGGAGCGAGAGTGTAGTGTGAGTGTTTGCGGGTTTAGGGAGAGTGTATGGTGAGAGGGGCAGGGTGTGTGTGTCAAGTGGGAACAGGGGTGTCGGTTAGGGAGCAGCGTTAGGGAGAGCGTAGTGTGTAAGGAGTGTAGGGAGGGCAGCTGGTTAAGGTGAGGGGGTGGTCGTAAGGCTGAGGGTGCAGTGGGGAGTCGGGTTGTGAGGAGGGGCGTTGTGTGAGGTGTTTGAGGGCCGTAGGTTGCAGAGGCTGAGTGTTGCAGAAATTTTTTATTTATTTATATATATATATAATTTTTATTTTTATTTTTATTTTTTAATATAATAGCAGAGAGAGATTCCACTTAAAACAGCTGGTAAAAATTGCAGAAATGAGGGCAACAGTACAAATTTCAAGTACTGAAATGCAACAGTAGATTGCCAATAAAACCCATAAATTTTTCCAATAGCCCAGTAGCAGAGAATATTTTCCAGCAGTAGAAAAACCCAGAATTGCAGAAATTTTTCAATGGAAAAACTCAAAAAAATTTCTAATAAAAACCAGAAACTTCTTCTTCATAAACCCAATTTAAACAGTTTTTCACAGCTCTCCAAATTGCAGAATAAAGGCAGAAATTGCAGGAAAAATAAGCAGTGAGAAAACCTTCAGATGCACAAGGCTGCGTCTCCAAACCAATTTCTGAATGCTGCCAAGGATTTTGAATGTTGCTCCTTCTCAAAAACAATACTGCTCTTCTTCAAAAAAAAATTCTGAATGCTGCCAATTTCTGAATGCAGCAAAATTTTTTCTGCAGAAACTCCAAGTGATGCAAAAATGCCAAGAATTTTTGCAGATATGCACAGGCCATAAACACAAATGGCTCACTCAGGGTTGAGCTGGTTATGGATGTATCAGCTCTGATACCATGTTAAACACACACATGGTGATTGAGAAGAATAAACACACACACACAAGAGACTCAACACACAATGAAGGATAAGCATGAGGCTTTCTTATTTTTCCATTATACAAAGATGTACATTTATAGTACAATGGTGTGACTCTTGGTTTCACATTCCAAGGTCACTTGGACTCCATTGTGACTTTTTTCATTCCACACCTACCCATATAGGATTAGGTGTTCCAACATATCTAATAACATGAAATTTAAACCATGAAAGGTTAAGATTAAGCTGTTTAACCTTCATGGATTGTGGCCTTTTAACAAGTTGCACACAATATTTATTTTTGTAGTGAAAGTAAATAGTAGTGGCATTTGGATTTGCATCACTTTCATTTTTTATTTTTATCTCTTTTTGTTTGGGGTCCATTTTTATATTCTTTTCATATTTTTTCTTTCAAGTTCTTTGATTTTTCTTTTAGGACTTTTACCCTCTTTACATTTTTTTATTTTTCTAATATGGGAAAAAAATTTGTAGAAAGCAAAGTATGTACATATTACAAGACTAATCAAATTCAATTCAAAAATTATGAATCCTATTATTATAGGTCCTAACAGTGGCTCCACATGGGGATGGCATTTCTTGGTGAAATGTTAAGAACTTTGATACTAGTAGCCTTTGAATTTGACTGTTGCTGACCTTGAAACTGTTTTCTGAGCTTTGCATTATTCATACTTATGATATTTTGTCTTTCAAAGTTTAGGGTCTTCTCTCCAGGCTTCAACTTTGCTAGAAAAACATCTAATCCAATCTAAAATATGCAATGTTATGTACAATGAGTAACGTAAACAAAGTGAATTGATGTTATTCTAGGGAATAATAATTCTTTATGATTCTACCACTGATAGGTCCACCTGTCAAATCTGATCCATCTATATCTTTCAAAAAGAATGCATTGTTACCTCTGTAACCATAAATGACATAAGGGAATTTCCATAAGAAATCAAATTTCCCATGTTTACCTTTCTCTTCTCTACCGGAATCCCACTTAAGAACTTTGTCACCTATATAAAAATCATCTTCCTTAGTTTTCTTGTGAAATATATTTTTAATATTTTCTTGAACAACTTGAGACTTGAGATAGACATCTTCCCTGGTTTGCTGCAAGTGTATGGTTTGATTTATCCTTCTTTGGATATCATTAGTTTCTACCTACAGTTCTTGTATTATTTTCATCAATGGTACTACTAAAGAAGATGGAGAAACAACATCCATCCCATAAACTAGCTAATAAGGGGATGTACCAATGGACTTCTTTGTGGTAAGTCTATCTGCCCATAAGGCATTGACTAACCTTTTGTTCTAGGTTTTCTTATTGTCTTCTAGTAGTTTCTTGATGATATTCATAAGGCTTTTATTAGAGGATTCATCAATACCATTACCTTAAGGGTAATAAGCAGTGGAATGGCCAAGAGTAATGTGGTATTTATTATAGAAGTCAATCATATTTTTGGACTTGAATGCAGCTGCATTATCAGTAGTGAGATTTTGGGGGCATCCAAATCTAGACAGTATGTTGTTTTCTAAAAATGAGATTATGATAGTATCAGTGGCTTGCCTGGAAGGTATGGCTTCTGTCCACTTGGTGAAATAGTCTGTGGCTATCAAAATCCACTTGTGTTGGGCTGAGGATGGAGGGTGAATTTCATCAATGAAGTCAAGATCCCATTGCTGAAAAGGAATTTTTGTGGAGATGGGTTTAAGGGGTAAAGATAGTAGATTTTTCTTTCCTTCAAATATTTGACATTTGTGAGAGGAGGTCCCATACTTTTTCACATCTGCAAATAGTGTAGGCTAGTAAAAACTAGCTCTCATGATTTTATCTGCAGTTGAATTCCAATAAAGGTGTTCTCCACAGTCACCTGCATGAAACTCTTCCAAAAATTTATCAACTTCTGCTTTAAGCAAAAAATTCAATAAAATACCACCATGATATTTCCAAAATAGTGCATTGTCTATGATACAAAATTTCATTACCTTTAACTTTAAAAATCTAGCTTTATTTCTTGATAATCCAGGAGGAGCTTGTAAATTTAGTAATACAAATATAATATCTACATACCATGGTGAGTTTGAAAAGGCTTCACTGATCTCTAGAGTCACCATCTCTTCCTAATCATGTAATTGGGCAATAAAAATTATATCTAAAGAATTACAATTTGATTCAACAATGAGTTTGGCTAAACCTTGAACTTTAATGAGATTGGTGGGCTTAATTTCTATTTCATATTCCAAAATGGTGGCAATCCATTTGCCTCTTTTACCATTAGGCTCATTCTAAGTCAAAAATTCTTTCACAACTGAATTTGGAACATAGCAATGGTATTTGAATATAGGATGTACACTCTAACATCTTTGATAGCCTTCACTAAAGCTAGTGCCTACTTTTCCATTATGTTATACTTTAAAGTGGCATCTCTAAGTGATTTGCTAAAAAAATAAATGGGCTGCTCATAGCCCTGATCATTTTTCTGCAGTAAGACTGCAACAATAGTATGTTCTGAAGCAAACGAAAAAATAATGAAATCTTTTTTGAAATTAGGACTTATTAGGACTGGTGTTTTTTTCAAGGCTTGTTTGATTGATTCATATGCTTGTTTGGTCCCCACAGTCCATTTAAGTGTTGAGTATTTTTTCAACATGTTATTGAGTTCTCTAATTATTTCTGCTAAGTTTGAAATGAATCTTCTGAGAAAATTGATTTTACCTATGAAAGCCTACGATTCTTTAATATTCCTAGGATGACAAATGTTCATAATGGCTTCTATTCTTGCTAGCTTCTATTCTATCCTAATTCCCTATTTATATATGATATGTCCTAAAAATTTACCTTCTTCAAGTCCAAATAGAGTCTTTTTAGGATTCAAAGAAATTCCAAATTTCCTACATTTGATAAACACTTGTCTGAGATGATCTAGATGTTCATTGTTAATATTTGAAAATACAGTAATATCATCTAGATAGATCACAAGAAAATCATGAATTTATTTAGCAAAAGCTATATCCATATCTCTTTGAAAAGTGGCTCCTGCATTCATTAATCCAAAAGTCATTTTCACATACATGAAAATACCCCAAGGAGTATTAAAAGACGTCTTAGGTTGGTCTTCTGGTTGAACTAAAATCTGGTTATATCCATAGAATCCATCAAGAAATGAAATACTGGAAGAACCAACCACCCTCTTTAAAATGTGATCCATATTGGGGAGAGGGTAATTATCTTTTAATGACACTTTATTTAAATTCCAGAAATCAACACACAGTCTGATCTCCCTTATCTTCTTCCTAGTGGGAACTAGGTTTGAAACCCAATCAGAATATCTGATAGGTGAAATTATCTGGGCTTCACACATTCTCTTAACCTCTTTTTCAATTAAAGGCATTAAAATGGAATTGATTCTTCTTAGCTTCTGTTTAAAAGGTTTTTGATTTTATTTTATGGGTATTTTGTGTTGTATTATGCTACTGTCATAAGATTTTAAGTCAGCATAACTCCATGCAAATACATCTTGAAATTCCTTAAACAAAGCTATGTATTTCAATTTTTCTTCTTGAGCTAAGGCTTTTGAAAGTTTTATCATCTTAGGATTTATTTATATTCCTCTATTGCACTCTTCTATGTCAGATCTTAATGGTTCCATCTTTGGTTTTCTTGCAACATCATTTTAATCAAAAAGATCTTCCAAATGGGCTAATCCTTTAGGTAAAAAGTTGTTTTTAAGGTTTAAAATGTCAGAATCATCATTTGCTAATTCTTCAATTTCTACCTTATCTAAATTATCTATTTCTAATTGAGTAAATTTAGTGGGTTTAGTAAAATCTAAGTTATTTACATCTACAACATGTATATCAATCTCACTATCTATGGTTTGATCTACTGTGCAATTTGTGTCTATGTTACAATTATGAAATTCTCCTTCAGCATTCATGAAATGATAAATCTGTTCATCCTGTGAAAATATCTGCCAATATTTTATATTATCTGGTATTGTAGCCCTGTGTTTAACTTCTGTTGTATATTTATGATTTGATTGAAAATTCATATTGCAGGTGTTAGAAAAAGTTGCTAAATTGTGTGCCTTCATGTTCTGTTTTCTAGGAATTGCAGCAACGTCACATTCAAGCAGTTCACTAATCAGATCTAAAACTATTTCTCTATATTGGCTTAATCTTGGATTATATAAAAAATATTCTCCTCTTTTTTTTTTTCCAATTAACTCAGAGTCACCCATGACTGACACTCTTTTGGCCCCTAAATTTTTGACAATCTAGTCCTAAAATCAAAGCTTCATATTCAGCCATGTTGTTTGTACATTTGAAATTTAATCTAAAAGCATGACCTTGTGCATGATTGTTTTCCATATTGTGGATCCAAACTCCTACTCCTGCTCCTAATTTTTAAACTGATCCATCAAAATCTAGGTGCCACATTGATTTATGAAAAATGTTTTCATTGTCTAGTGCTTTCTTTTTCTGTTTTAGTTCAGTGTTGTTCTCTATGCCTGTTTCAGAATTACATAAAATGAAGGAGTCCATATCAGTAGGTATAGAATAAATAGGATAGTTTCAAGGTCTTTCCACACTACTAACCATGTATTTTATTAATGCCTCTCTGTAAAGTTTCTTGGGTTGGCTAAAAACTGATATTGTTGCATAATATATGTCTAGTTGGATAGATCCATGGAATTTAGCTCCCCATGAGTGAGATAACAACATTGCATACTTAGGAGGGATGTCAGTTACTACAATATCCATGACTATTCTTTTTCCAGGGTATTGAACTAAAGTAACACATAAATCTTTGATAAAGCCTAAACATTTCACTTTACAAGAATAAAATGAGAAGAGATCTTTATAGGGTCTAGTGATGTCTAAATTCAAGGTTTCCATTATTCTTCTGGAATTAAATTGTGTGAAGCACCTGAATCTAGCATTGCATTATGTAAAATCTGATCATGAACAATTAAGCTAATGTATAAAGGAGGAACTCCTCCCTCTTGGTGTTTTCCATTAACTTTAGGACCAAAGATTAGTTCTGGTTGATCATCACTCAAATTAATTGAATCTTCTCCATAATTCATATTTAAAGTCTTAGTGATATGTGATTTGTATAGGTCATGTTTTACCAATTCTGTCAAAGGAATTGGTATCTTCAGTTTGACAATTTTAGCTTGGATGTTGAATGGTGCTTGTGATTTTCCTAACTGAATTATTTCTTCTTTTGTAACTGTAGTTTGGGTGGGTTAATCTTCTTTTTCTACAGTTGGTTTTTCATTTTTTGTTTGTATTTCCACTATTTTACTGATTTTAATTTTCTTTTCAGGGATAGTTTGAGATGTAGTGGAAGTTTTGGCAGATTTTGTGGTTTCAGCATCTATTTTGGCAGTAGTTGTTTTAGAATCAGCTGCTTTTGGATCAACAGTAGATGTTTTTGGATCTGAAATTTTTGTTTTAACATAATTTTTTTTCTTGGCAGCAGTATATTTTTGAGGATCTAATGATGTTTGAACAAAAGTATCTGTTATATCAACAATTTTAGGACTAGAGGAAATTTTGGGACTTGAAATTTTCTGATTAGGATTTGAATTCTTTTGAGTTGAATTAGATTTTTGTTGGGTTTCCTAGGAAGAATTTGCAGAAATTTAGTTGTAGCAGCCTCTACTGTTTTCTTTATTTGAGTTTGGGAATATTTCTTAGTATAGGGCTCTATATTTTTCTTGCTTCTAAGGTTATATTTCTTATGAAATTCATTAATTGCAAACTCATAACCTTGCTTGTAATCAAACGATTCACCATAATCTAATTATAGTTGTTGTAATTCATATAACTCCTGTTCTTCTTGTGTAAGAAAAATGGTGTTATCATCATTAATTACCTTTATGTTGATCTGAGTTTTTTCATCATTTTTATTTTGGTGAGAAATTTCAGCATAGTTCTCTTGGAAAGGTGGTCTTATTGTTTGGTTAGGTGCTGATTCTCTAAATTTTCCAGTGTTGGTGTTTTTCCTGAAATTGGGATTTCTAATTTGAGTTCCTTGTTGTTGGTTATCCCACTGTGGCTTCCTTTCCATGTTATCTAATATATCCATCATTCTTTCTATTTTTTTTGCTAAGTTATCTATTTTCAAATCTGAAGTTGATGTTTCCTCTTTTATTGTCACTCTCCTTTCATTTATTAATCTAGCTTTCTTTGCTAACACGTTTTCCTCTACACTTACAACATTACTTTGAATCTTCTCTAAGGTTTCTAGGTTTCTCTCTCTCTCAGTTGGTAAGACATATCTATATCAAATCCATCAGGGAATTTGATAAGGGCAGAGTCTGGAGGAGGTTTAAGATTAGCAGGGATTGCATTGTAAATATTGTTATGTCTTGTACAATAGTCTTGAACTGTTTCATTTGGTGCTCTTTTTATATTTTCGAATTCAGACAAAATTTGTAATGGATTCTTCTTCTTCTCCCATCTATTAAGAAACATCCTATAGAAAGTAGCTAAATCTGCAATACTACCAGCAGGTAAAACTTTAAACCACTTCTTAACATCACCAGCTAAATTTTGAGCAAAAGGTCTCATTTGAACATCAACATCATCTAATTCATGCAATTCAAAGTAGTTTGTCATTTTATTAACATGTTGTTGTGCAGTGTAGTGAGTTGTTCCGTCAAAATGAGGGATTTTTCTTTGATAATCTTGAGGCATTACATTTAGAGGGGCTTGTAGGACCAATGGGGCATATCTGGCAGCCATGGCTTGGATTATAGCTTGACTAAGAAGTAAGTTTGAAGTACTTGGTGAAGAACTTGAAGCACTCGCAGATGTAGTTAAAGCACTTGCAGATGAGATTGGGATATTGGAAGATGTACTTGCAAATGTGGTTGAGATAGTAGAAGATGAAGTTGGGATGCTAGAAGAGGTGCTTGGAAATGAGAATGATGTATTGGAAAATGTAGCAGAAATGCTAGGGGATGAACTTGAACTATTTGAGAATGGAAATAAAACTCTAGGTTGAAATGGTTGCTTAGGAAATAATGAATTTGTGGAATGAAGTGTGGTGGAAACAATGGATGAAGTGGTAGTAAATAAGGATGAACCTACAGATTCTAAGAGATTGGTATCTAAATGATTGGTAGAAGGCTTAGGGGTATAGGCTGATAAAGCAGTTAATTCAGCTGAATGTTGTAAATAAGCTTCATCAATTTCCTTAATAAAAGTTGCAGTTATAGCATCAAGTTTATCATATACTTCAATTTTTTTTATTATCAGAATCAACTGAAATAGTTTCCTTCTTAGTTTCAATGAATGAAATGAAATCAAGATCTATTACAGTATTATGTATGTCACTTTCTAATTTAGTTCTAAACAGATATTGTTCAAAAGCTAGATCAAATTCAATGTCTTGTAAACTTGATAATTTATTTGGAAGAGAATTTTCTTTGATCAATGAAGTCTTATTACCTAAACTTTCTACTTTTTTACTTTTTCTTTCAAATTCTGTCAGATTATCTACTATACAGCGGGTTGTGGATTTCGATTGGATGTTGTGAAACTAGCTACAAAAAGAGAAGAAAAGAGATATCAATGCCTTAGAAATAAGCCACTTCGAGGGGGGGGAAAACTCCAATACATTACATGAATGAACAATTCTTGGATGATACAAATGACAAAACCTCCTTCTATATATAGGAGTCCATGGGGCCATAATGTAATCCTAGTGGGGCCATGAACATAATCCTAGTCGACCTAACAATAATAATGTATGGGCACAATAATAACAATATGGGGGTTACAGGGTACAAAAATAAAATAAGGGGGGGCTGTTAATTAACATAATAAGGCCACTATTAATATAGAGATTAACATGCCCCTCTCCTTCAAACAAGATACCCTTAATGCTTGATTATTTCTGCATGTTTCTATATAAAATTCTCATCCTCCCCTGTGGAATCTTCTACAGGATAGTTCTTCCACTTGCCGAGATACTCTGAAATTGATCGTACTTTTTGAGTTCTTGTTTCTGTGACTGCTTCATAACTTCTTTCAATGTGATGTTGATCTTCTTGTTGTTTCATTAGATTCTGCACCAAAGTTAGGTTATCCTTTGAGAGTTGGAGAACTTTTTGTTGATGCTCGATGTGATATTCCACTAATTTATCATCCATATTAGCTATTATTTGATCCTTAAAACCATCCAACTTAGCCTCCATTTCTGCTTTTAAACCATCTATGTCATCTTTGGCCAAAAGATCGAAATGTGTTGCACTCGGTACCATAATTTTGATATCTCACACTGCAATTCTTCCTCTTCATGCGTCATAGTATAGATTTTTGAGAGCTTAATGGGTATGAAATTATTTTTTTGAGACGTTATAGAACCCAATACTAATAAAAATTCTAAAATATGCCCTTGGAATCACTTGAAACTGTTTTTTCAAACAAACGCTATGCAATTTTAAAAACAAAATACACACCTTTTTCTTGCTTTTGAGGAGCTTGATATTGAAATTGACTTATCTCTATACTTACAGATCCTAAATTTCTGAAATTTGGCCTTTCAATATTCCTCTGAAGCTTCTTTCAAATGCCACAGGTATGACTTGATTTGGATTCTTCAAGGAAAAGCTATGTCGAATCTTCCACAATGACCTAATTATGGTCTGGTTCAAGAGAGCTAACTTGTATGTTCTTGCCACATGTCAAGTTTCCTCCGGCTCTAAAATTGATAGAAAAAACTACAACCCATGTACTTATAGCCTTTTACGTGATTCCAATCCGATGCTCAGAGAGAGAGCTATGAATAGTTTCCCACAATCACCTCTTTGAGATGAAATTCAGAAGCCTGAAAAAGCCCTCACTTCCACAGACCATATCTCTGCAAATATTGTGAACCAATATCTGAAATTTTGCGATGATGTTCCTCCAGATTTCGGCTTCGCACTCTAAATATTTCAGCTTCTAAACCTTTGTAGAAACAAAGTTATAGCGAAAATTCCACGATGACTTGTTTAGGTTAAATTCAGGAGCCTGCAAAATTACCTAACTTCCACAGATCATATCTCCGAAACTATTGCGAACCAAGCTCTGAAATTTTGCGACGATGTTCCTCGGGATTTTTTCTTCGTACTATAAAACTTTAAGCTTCTGACCCTTCATAGAACAAAATTTATAGAAAAAATACCACGATGACATGTTTGGAGCAGCGAAACCCTAGAATCCCAAAGCTCTGATACCAAATGTTGTGAAACCAACTCCAAAAATAAAATAAAAGAGATATAAACGCCTTAGAAACAAGCCACTTCGAGGGAGAAACCTCTAATACATTACATGAATGAACAATTCTTCGACGATACAAATGACAAAGCCTCCTCTCTATAGGAGTCCATGGAGCCACAATGTAATCCTAGCCAACCACACACACACGTAAGGGAACAAATGAATATAAGCTACAAAGTACAATAATAACAATAATGGGGGCTACACTAACATAATAAGGGACTACATTATTAATATAGGGACTTAACATTGGACCTGGTATAGTGGACTCTTCTGGAAGCCAAAATTACAGTTTTTTATGAAAATATCCTCACAACTCTTTAAAACAATCTTAAGGTGAAAATATAAGTAAAAATATATGCTCTAAGATTAATTTTAAACAATGAGGATTGGTTAGTTCCCCAATGGAGTCGCCAATATGTTATCACTCCAATAGTTCTCAAAAGTTGTGAGATTTTTTTATTTTAGTTTAAAGAATATTAGAGGTAACCAATGTTAGGAATCTGTAATTAGCAAGATTGGCAAAAGTACAATCACAGAAACAACATTATTTCAACCACTTTGGGATTCTAGGATCTAGCCCTCTTGCATTCGGAGAGGATCTCTCTAATAAGTGCAAATATGGATTTGTCTTTGAGGTTTGGGGTAATGATATTAGGCTAGTTATGAAGGCCGAGGGTTTTGTTTGTTTTTTGGATGGTTGAGCATGATTACTGTATGAGGTGGAAAGTTCTAAGTGCAAAGAGTTTCAAAAGTGTAAAGTTGCAAGAAAAGAGAACAAGCTTTGGCCAGGAAGATAGATAATTGCAGGTTTTAGTCCATTGGGCTATGGAGTCATAATAGGGTTTAATTGAAACAATCAGGTTCAAGAGTGGTCCATGGGGAAAGTCATCTATGTCTAAGGATCTATTTAAAGTTTGATTTATGGAATGAAATGAGAAAAAAAAGGGGAAATAAAAAGATGAAGAAAAAAGAGTAGCCTAGGATCTGGTAAGTACTTTGAAACTAGTCAGCCTTTGAAAAACACTTAACAAATACATAAATCAATCCAGGATCTAGTAAGTACTTTGAAACTAGCCAGCCTTTGATACACTTTCAATAGAAAACATAATAAAAACAGAGGGAAACTTGAAGGTGACTGTTGGAGAAGAAACTAGCGGGCCAGGCTCACCACAAATCCTCTCCTAGCTCTACTTTACTTGGTTACTTTCAAGACAAACACAAAGATAACATAGAATGGCCTAAGATCTGGTAAGTACTTCGAAACTAGCCAGCTTTTAACACATTCCAAGGGAAAATTTCAGACTGTCTTTTGGGATAAAACTAGGACCAAGGCACACCATATCTTCCTTAGTTCATATCTACTTAACATATACTGAAAATAACATTTAAGAATAACAATTAGCTCAGGCAGTAGGACGAGGGAACACCAACATTCCTATGCTTGAACTGAATTAAATCATTCCCAAATAATACAAATTGGAAGAAAACATTCAGATAAATATTTTCAGTCAGACAAGGGTACTGATATCGAGTAGGTCATAACTCTATGCATGTTCTTCCTTATAAGAGAAAATGAACACAGTGAAAAAAGAGAGAAAACAAAAATTCACAATAAGAAATAACATCACCCTCGACATAGACCAGGATCCCATAAATCAGCTTGTATTGATGCTCCAAACCAGTTACAGCTTTAAGTCCAATGCTTTAGTTTAGCAACCATCTACACTTCCCAGACTAACTTATCTATCACAAGCAGAGCTCCAAGAGCTAGTGAATATTATTTACATTCAAAAGTTTCTAGCTCTGTTACATTTCAAAGTTCAACAACCAAATCAACCAACCTCTCTCTCATCTTCTGCAGTAGTATTTATAGAAGAATGAGGAGGTGAGATTTGAAAAAAGACCTCCAAAGATAATTAATGCAGACTTAATGGCTTCTCGGTCTTTGAGGGGCTCAATGAAGAAGCTTACATAAGTGTCCTCTATATTAAATAATTCACATTAAGATTTAAGCTCGGTGGGAGCTCTTCTTGACTTTTGAGGCTCAGTGTTGTGTTAAAGTAACTCTATTGATATTTTTTCATTAAGTTTATTTGCATAATTAAGTTCTCTGGCTGCGCTGAGGCAAATACATGATCTTGATCAATAACTTCAGCCTATGTTTGAATGCTTTGAGGCACAAGTGGCACTGTGGTAGCTGGGAGGAATCAACTTGCCTCAGATGTGGTGGTGGAGGCTTTCTATCTGATGAACCTTTATGATTTACCTTTGAAATGTGTTTTAATAGGGGGATTAGGCTTTTGATAATCCATCTTAGCCATAATCCCCATAGATCCATCTTTAATCTCATGTTCTGGTGTGTTCCTGTCTTTGACATTGATACTCTTTGATTTGTGCTTGATTTACTGTGTTTGTTTGGTGTGCATGGTTGTGCAGGGGTCGAGCGGCATCAATGCTTCATGAATCATTGACGAAATGTGGAGTTGAATCCTGCAAATTATTTCCTTTGATGAATCGAAGGCGGGAGGATCGTCACCCTCTGCCTTTGAATTTTCTTCAGTATAGCGGAAAAACCATTTAAACCCTACAAAATACAAACAACATTATAAAATCCTGCATATATAGGTTTACTGCTTCAGAAGGCGCATGGGGAGAGCATGGTCATTAGATGGCATCATCCAACGGCCGAGATTGATTAGAGGAGGTCAAAGGAGAGGCAGAGGAAGAATTAAATCGGAACCGTCAATCGCACAAAGATCGACGGTCGGGAGCGGAGGTGAATAAATAACGTGAAGGGGTCACATTATTCGGAAAAATAAAATAAAAACCAGAGACGAAGGTTTAAAACCTTTGTTTCGGCGAAAAATGGTGGAAACGTGAGTGGGGAATTCAGGACGAATGGGGGCCGTCGGATGAGATCGACCCACGCGATCAACGGTGGAGACTGGGTACCACAAAACCTTAGAAGCATACCCCGGACTTCAAAACCTTTAATTAAACCACACTGTATAATTATTTCAGGTCACAAAATAGGCTTGTTAATGTAGAAATTTGAATAACTGATATATTATTCACCAAGATTCTCTTGATCACGCACTATTTTAACTTCATGCAAAATACAAAATCTCTTCTACCATTGATCATTAATTGCGGAAATAATAACAATCGCATGCGCACATTAAAACCATAAACAATCACACATATGAACACAGTATTTCATGGGAAAGCTTAAAGCTAAAAACCCCCAACTATCTGTATATTATATGCCATAGAGATCATGTAAAAATCATTGTACAAAGCTCCTCACAAGCTCTCAGCACAACCTCCAATTGCTACACACTAATCAAGCAAGATCTAGCAAAACACATGCTCCAATCTCTGCCACCTGATAGCCAAATTTCTATTATGTGAATTAATGCTAAAGAATGTCGAGAATAACTTTAACCACCTGGGTTTGTAATCGCGCAATCCTCATGGGCTTTCTCCAATCACCGATTGTTGCAAATATATAACAATATAGTCACAATCGATAGCTAACTCCCTTTTTCACCTATCTCTGCACTGGTTTCCACTGAAACTGTCCATGCACTGAAGTTAACTGATGTATTCTTTATTTGATTAATGAGTTTATAATTAGTGAATTAATTAATAATTAATTCACACCACTCTTCACTAGTGTATTAATCAGTTTGACTAAATACAACTAGCTCAACTATGTTTAGATTAGTTAAACTTAACACAACTCCATTAACTTCCTCAATCAACTCCACCAAACTATGTCACATGAGTTCTAACTAAAGTATCCATCCAATAGCTCCACTTAACCCTCAGGAATAGCATAATTCCTTCTGTCATATCCTGTGCCACATCTATGCACTTAACTGAAGTGCTCCAAGAGAATAAGATAATGTTTATAGTCCAAATATTATTAAGAGCTAATAATATTTGACATATCTATTTTTAGACTGGCAATCTAAAAATATATTCCACCCAATATGTCTAAAAATAGAAGTCCATATATTTTTTCCAACTTGACCAACCATCCACAAATATCATCCTGCAACTCATAGAACATGATCCATATGTCTAAAAATAGACTTTGCGCCAAAAATAGCCTGCGGACCCACTTAGTAAATTCGTCTTCTTTCCACTAAGCTCATCATCTTGTTGAAATCTCAACACTCCCTCTCAAAAAGATAAGGATTATCTGCCACCCCTATCCTGCCTCTATGGTATTCAAATTTTCTCCTGGTGAGTGCCTTCGTCAAGATATCAGCATCCTGATCCTCCGTGGGAATGTATGAAAGTAACATGATCTTCCTACGTACGCTAATCTTCATATGATGAATGGGATGTCAGGCTGTGTTTAGATATATCACAGTGAAATAATTTGATTAACCGAGAGTTGATAAATCTCCACGATTACAATAAATCGCGCAGGATTCATGGCGGGGAATCCGAAATTAAATCTAATTAAGATATTCTCATCCATATAGCCTTGCATGCAGCCAAACTTGCTGCCACATACTCGGCCTATGATAAGATATTAAACGTATCTTCGTTTCATGCATTTCAAGAAAAATGCCGCGGGACCAGATATCGAAAATCACTCCAGAGTGTGTTTTTCTGGCCTCATGGCTCTCTGCCCGACCGCATCGGTGGTTGCAGATAGCCTCGACCTCATCCGACTGTCTGTACCATAATCAATATCCTGATGTGCCTCTGAGATATATCAATACATGCTTGCTTTCCTTCCAAAAGAGCTTGGTAGGCTTAACCATAGCTTGTGAAAGTTGGTTAACAGCATAGCATATGTCGAGTCGTGTATTGACCATATACATAAGCGACCCCACCAACTATCGTTAAACAGTGGCTTCCACTACCTTTGCTGATGTAGCATCCTCTTTCCTCCAACCACCAGGAAGAGGAGTGTCAATAGGCTTGCAGCCATGCATGTTGAATTTTTCCAGTATCTCCCGGACATACTTGCCTTGAGACACAAACAAACCATCACTGCGCTGCCAAATTTCCAATCCCATGAAATAATGAAGGAGGCCCAATTCCTTCATCTCAAACTCCTTTGCAAGATCATCCTTGCATGAGAGTATCAACTGTTCATCACCGGTCAGTATCAAATCATCTACATAGTACACGTACGCAATCCTTCTACCCTCCACCACAATTCCGTAGGTTAGATTATTTACTTAGAGAATCCAAGTCTAGTGAAAAGAATGAGTCCGTAAAAAATGGCTACCAGGTGTTTTAACAAGTCAACGTACATAACGCTCTCTTTGAGTTCTCGCACATGCGACTCGTTGTTGAAGATCTCGAAACCTTCGGGCTACTCTATGTACACCTCCTCATCAATCACCCCCATTGAGGAACACAAGCCCTCACTTCTCCCCCATTTGATATGTTGATGAATAAAGGCACTGCTGTGAGCGAGAGAGAAAGAAACGTCTGTATGGAAGAATACCTTGCGACAGGTGCAAAGGTTTCCTCATAATCGATCCCCTCAATCGGTGAGAATCCTCAGGCAACAAACCTTGCCTTGTACTTCTCCACACTCCTGTTAGCTGCTTGCTTCACTTTGTAGATCCATCTCGAACCCACCACTGATTTCCCTTCCGTCCTTGGGACAATCTCCCATGCATTGTTTCTGATAATCGAATCATACTCTTCCACCATGGAATCTACCCATGCGGGATCCTCCAAAGCTTCCTCGAAAGAGGATGGCTTCGTCATGATACACTTTCTCATAAGAGCCATGTATCCAGTATATCGGTCAGGTGACTGTCTCTGTCTGCCCTGTGATGTAGGTGCTCCTACAACCTTCTCTACATCTTGAGCCAGTCTCTCAGCTTCTATAGTGCGCTTCCACCCTCTAATGGTTGGCGATGCTTGAGTGGTCTCTTCCACTCCATGAACCTCATCTTATGGTTGATCCACATCTTGAGACTCGTCCTTAGGAACTAATAGCTCCTCATCTGCATGCAAGTGTGGCTCCCTCTCAAGCGAACACTTCATGGCTTTCTCCTCATGAAATTTGATATCCCGTCGCACAACAGTCTTGCGACTGTCTGGAAAATACACACGATAGTTGTGGGGTGTATCAATGTACCCCACAAATATCCCAACCTCTGCATTCGGCTCCAGCTTCTTCCTGGCATCCTTTGTCACATGAATGTAAACAAGTGAACCAAAAATCTTCAAATGGGAAATATCAGGCTTCTTACCAGAAAACGCCTCCTCGGGTGTACTCATGCCAAGTATCCTATGAGGACAACGGTTCTACACATATACTGCAATATTGCATGCCTCAGCCCACAAGTGTATGGGAAGGCCCTGATCATGCAACATCGCCCGTGAAGCACCCACAATTGTTCTATTCTTCCGCTCCACAACCCCATTCTGCTGTGGGTTATGAGGTGCTATGAGCTCTCTTCGAATTCCTTCTGCGCTGCAAAAGTCCTTGAATTCGCCAAAGATGAATTCACCACCATTGTCACTCATAAGAGCCTTCACCTTCTTCCCTGATTCTTTCTCAACCAGTGCCTTGAACTCACAGAACTTTGAGTATGTTTCGCTCTTCTTCTGCATGAAGAAGATCCAACACTTACGAGAAAAATCATCAACAAATATCACATAGTACATGTGCTTAGTTGTCGAAGCTATTGAGAAAGGTCCACACACATCTATGTGAATTCTCTCAAGGATCGTCATGGCGTGACTATCCTTCTTGTGAAAGGTGGCTTTCACAAATTTTCCCAAGGTACATCCCTTGCACTGATCTGACTGCACAAGAGTACCCTTAGGAAGCCCAGTAGAAATCTGCTGCAGTATCTTCAAAGCTCCATGGTGAAGGTGGCCCAATCTCCAATGCCACAACTCGCCCTCATCCTGGCTCACCACTCCTTCTTCCTTGCCTACCATTGTTGTGCAACCATCTACCTACAATTGATAAAGGTTCTTAACTTGAACCCCTATCCTCCGGGTCTCACTAGTTTCCTTACTGCACAGGAAAGCCTTTCCCTTGCTAAAGACAACTTCATATCACTTGTCTTCTAACATCGCCACAGAGATAAGATTCTTCTTCAATCCTAGAACATGCATCACTTCCTTCAATATGAAGGGTTTACCAAAATACCTCTCAAAGGAAATGGTATCGATACTGGTCACATTGTATCTACCATCATCACCCATATCAATGTGCACTCCAAGATCTTTCTCATCCAGATCAGTAAACAAATCTCGATCTCCTGTCATGTGAAAAGATGCACCACTATCAAGAAACCACACTGAACCCATCACACTTGATACCAAGCATGTGATCAGCAAAAAATCCAGCTCAAAATATGAGGCTAAGGGCTCTCCAGCTGCAGATCCAGCATCCTACTTATTTTTCTTCTTCTCTGGACAATTAGTGGCGTAATGTTCATGTTGGTGACAGTGAAAGCACTTCACCTTGGACATGTCCTGCTTCTTGCCTTTCACACCGGATTGAGAAGCTTTCTTGCTCTTCCCCTTCTTTTCTTTGGCAACCAACGCACAATTTTCTTCATCTGGGTTCTTTTATGAAGATCCGTCCCTGGTATTCCGCCTTATCTCCTCTTGCACAAGATCCAACCAAATTCGCTCCCATCCTGGCAATTTCTCTTGACCATTGACAGAGTCCTGATAGGAATGCCAACTCTTCGGAAGCCCAAGGAGAGCCAATCTCACCAAGTCCTCATCATCAACAGTAACCCCCACACTTCCCAGCTCATCCCTGTATTGGATGAACTTCGTGAGGTACTTGGGCATACTGTCGCCTTTCTCCATTTTTATGTTTCTGAGTTTATCCTTGAGCACCAACTTCCTCTGGTCGCTCTTGCTTTGAAATAAATCTGTCAAATATTTCCACATCAAGAATGGAGAAGCCCTACCATGAAGGCTGGAAACTATGTGATCCTTTACACCTTCCAACAGAATTCTTCAACACTTTTCTATCTTCTTTTGCCATGTGTCAAGTACGGCAGCATCGCTAGAAGTAGGTTTTGGAATTTCTGCATCTTTGAACTCCTTCAACCCATTGTCATCCAGCACAGCCTCCATCCTGTCCTTCCATGCAATATAATTCGATCTTCCCTCAAGGGCATACTCCAATCGCAATCCTTTGAAAGACATCTCAACTTCGACACCAAGAAAACACTACTGCAAATTCTAATTCCACCAGCTCAAAACTCAACTGCTTCAATGTTTTGCAATTACTCCAATGATCAATATCCCTCTGATACCATGTAGAAATTTGAATAACTGATATATTATTCACCAAGATTCTCCTGATCATGCACTATTTTAACTTCATGCACAATACATAATCTCTTTTACCATTGATCATTAATTGCGGAAATAAAAACAATCGCATGCGCACATTAAAACCATAAATAATCACATATATGAACATAGTATTTCATGGGAAAGCTTAAAGCTGAAAACCCCCAACTATTTGTATATTATATGTCATAGAGATCATGTAACAATCATTTTACAAAGCTCCTCACAAGCTCTCAACACAATCTCCAATTTCTACACACTAATCAAGCTAGATCTAGCAAAACACATGCTCCAATCTCTGCCACCTGATAGCCAGCCTCTATTGCGTAATCAATGCTGAAGAATGGCTCATAAATAACTTCGAACCACCTGGCTTGTACTACGCAATCCTCATGGGCTTCTCCAATCACTGATTGTTGCAAATATGCAACAGTATAGTCATAACTTATAGTTAACCTGCTCTTTCACCTATCTCTTCACTGGTCTCCACTGAAACTGTCCATGCACTGAAGTTAACTGATGTATTCTTTAGTTGATTAATGAGTTTATAATTAGTGAATTAATTAATAATTTACCTCCACACTTAATCTTTAAATCTTCAAAGAGGTATTAACTCGCTAGGACTAAAACATAACTAGCTCAACTATGTTTAGATTAGTTAAACCGAACACAACTCCATTAACTTCCTAACTTAACCCACCAAACTCATCATTATATGAGTCTTTAAATGAAGTATCCATGTAATAGTTCCACTTAACCCAGCTCCACTTAACCCTCAGGAATAGCGTAATTCCTTCTGTCATCTCCTGTGCCACATCTGTGCACTTAACTGAAGTGCTCCAAGAGAATAAGATAATGTTTATCGTCCAAATATTATTAAGAGCTAATAATATTCGACATATCTATTTTTAGACTAGGAATCTAAAAATAGATTCTGCCCAATATGTCTAAAAATAGAAGTCCATCTATTTTTTCCAACTTGAAAACCCATCCACAAATAGCATCCTGCAACTCATAGAACATGATCCATATGTATAAAAATAGACATAGTCTAAAAATAGACTTTGCGCCAAAAATAGCCTGCGGGCCCACTTAGTGAAGGGGACTTCTTTCCACTAAGCTCATAATCTTGTTGTAATCTCAATAGCTAATGTCGGGGAAACAATGAAGACCCACCCCAATTAAATTCTGTCGCATGGATGCTGATGTGGCGCTGGGGACCACGGGCTCTGCGGGATTGCTACTGTGGACGAGGGGACCAGGGCGATCGAGTGTGGACCGTCGATCTGTAGATCAGATTGACGACGGAGATTCTTTCAGTACTGCATCGTACCTTTGCTTATCGCACGGCCTTCTTCAGAGCACGATCACCATCCGATGAGCTGGCTTCAGATCGGACGATGCACGCCAATATCACGCCGGGCCCATATCCGACCTTTAATGCCCGGGGAAAACGGTATCACCATATCACCCAAGGCCATGTGTCGGTCGGCGGGGTTGATCGCTGCCAAACAGAAAATATTGCCTTCCTCTCAAAAGTGGTGCAATGAATCCCACCCGGTTTTGAATAGTTAATGATTGAAAACATTTAAAACCAAAAAATTTAATATAACAAAGGTTTAAGCTTTGGGAGTGGAAAATATATTTACAATACGGCTCAGCGCCCGTCTGCGGGGTCGTGGGTTATATGGAAAGTACATGACCAGGGGTTATAACGCGCGGGGCTAATCAACATCGAAGCTTTTACCATGGCAAAATATTTATGCGCTCGGCTCTTTGCGATGCGATAGGCGCTCGGATGGCTAGCGCTTGGTTCCAACACCAAGGTGTGTGTAGTGGAAATGGTTAAGGACTTAGCCCAAAGGGGCTTAAACCTTTACATAAGAAATACATATTTTTTATGAAGTTTTCAATGTTTTTCAAGGGTTTTGAAGGTTTCGATAAGGCAAGGAAGGGGGCTGGAACTTACCAAAGGGGTTTTGAGGGAGGGGGAAAGGGGAAAATATGAAAATGAAATATTTTCATGGGAAATGGAGGGGTAAAAAAGAGGTTAGTTTTGGAAGAGGAAAGGAAGGGGAAAGTGGAGTTTGCAACAGTATTTTGTCTTGGAAATCTGCAGGATTTGTGAGTGTAAAATGAGCACAGCAGTGAAGATTTTGGACAAAGGCATGAGGCCTTTATGAGTCTTCAAGAGCCAACACTTTTTTGCAATAAAAGTTGTTCCTTGAAGGCTCCAAAAATGATTTAGCTACCTTTTGGTATAAGAAATTTCATAGGTGGCTAACAGTGGCTCCACTTGGGGATGGTGCCTTCTTGAAGGCATCAAGAACTTCATACTTGCATTCTCTGGGAGGCTGGTTAGTGCCTAATCCATTGGGCCACCCTTCCTTTGCTGGGATGATCTTGCTCTAAAAACATATTAGCAGCCATAAAAACAATGGATCTTTCATCAACAAGCTTTCTACCTACCCAATCCTACAGATCTAATATTTTTTCTTCTTTAGAGTGCACTTGGATTGACAAAATCTTTTTACAACATTTTATTCTTTTGAAAGCAGGAAATCTAATCTATTTCTACTCCTTATTCCTCCATGGACTCAGATTAAACAGTTGAGTCCATATGATTCTCTACCTAATCTACTATCTGTTGGGATTGAACTATCCAACAGATTTTATTCACTAAATTCTACAACAGAAATTTAAAAACAGCCAAGTCAATATTAAGATGTTTGACTTGCTATGATCTATGGCATAAAAATAAGCTGCACATAGACATTTATTCTTCAGAAAATTAAATCAAAATGGAAGGCTTGAGATCTGGAATTTCAAAGCATTTCCTTCCCCCTTTTTACAGCTCTGTTTTGATTTTTGCTTGAGTTGTCTTTACTTGTCTTCTGGTTCAGATTTTGAGCTAATTGGAACTAGACTTACATATTTTTTGACTCAGAATTTGAAACAGATTTGAGTCTTTCTCTTTGGAAACTTAGTTTAAAATTTTGAGAATGTTTGAACCTTTAATTTCTATCCTAAACTATCTACTGATAAGCCAAGTTTAAACAGTTTGGCAAATCGAATTTACTATCCTATCAACAGAAAATTTAAAACTAATTAGTCAAGATTAGGCTGTTTGACTAACTAGAAGTGTGTTGTTTAGGAGTGGCATTTGAGCTTGCACACTTTCATATTTGTTTCTCTTTTTTGGTATGGGGCTATACCTTTCTTGTTTTCACAATCCGCCCTCTTTTCTTTCTTTCTTTCTGTTTTTTGTATTTTTTATTTTCATAACTTTGAATGCAATGATGGGTGAAGTATTTACAATAAGAAAAAGATAAAAATGATTTCAGAACATAAAAAGGATCAAGAGAAGTAATGCTTAAGCATCCTACCATTGACAAGATCTCGAAACAATTCTACTCCATTCAAATCTTGTAAAAAATAGGCATTGTTACCAGCAGCTGAATGAATAGAGTAAGGGCCAATCCATAAGCTGTCAAATTTTACTTGCTTGCCCTTGTCTTCCCTCCTTGAGTCCCACTTCAAAACTTTGTCCCCAATATTGAAATTTCTGGCCTTTGTTCTTCTGTCAAAAATATTTTTAATGCTATCCTGATTTTGCAATGCTTTGTTATAAACCTCCTCTCTAGTTTGCTGAAGATGAATGGTCTGATTTATTCTTCTGATCATGTCATTATCTTCATTTTGCAACTCTTGAATCAACTTCATCACTGGTACACCAAGGCTGGTTGGAAAAATTGCATCAGTACCATACACAAGCTGGAAGGGTGACATACTAATAGATTTCTTCAAAGTCAATCTGTCAGCCCAAAGTGCATGAACTAGCTTTGTGTGCTAAGACATTTTGTTGTCCTCCAACAGTTTCTTGATTATGCTCACTAAACTCTTGTTTGAGGATTTTGCAATACCATTACCTTGAGGGTAATAGGCTGTGGAATGACCCAATGTTATCTGATATTTGTGACAGAATTCAACCATCTTCTTTGACCCAAATGTTGCTGCATTATTAGTGACGATCTTGGTAGGACATCCAAATCTAGAGAGAATATTATTCTCTATGAATTTTATAATAACATAATCATTGTCCTGCCTACAATGTATGGCTTCTATCCACTTAGTGAAATAGTCTGTGGCAGTGAGAATCCATCTATGCTGAGCAGAAGATGGTGGATGGATTTCTCCTATGAAATCAAGTCCCCACTGTTGAAAAGGAGCTTCAACAGTGATTGGATGCAGAGGTAGGGGTAGCAGTTTTCTTTTTCCTTCAAAAAGTTGACATTTATGATAGGCTATGATCATCTTGTGTATATCAGGAAAAAGAGTAGGCCAATAAAAACTAGCCCTCAAAATTTTGTTAGCTGTTGTCTTCTAGTACAAATGGCCTCCACACTCTCCTTCGTGGAACTCGTGCTTAACCTTCTCTGCATCAAACTCAGGAAAACATTTAAGAAATACACCACTTGCATTTTTCCAATAAATACATATATCTATAATGAAATAGTTTACACCTTTTAACTTTAGTAACCTTGCCTTTGTTTTTTTCAAACCAGGAGGTGTATTTAAATTAAGTAAAACATAAATAATATCAACATACCAAGAGGAATTCATAAAATGGTTTTCAGCAATGGGAGTTGAGATTTCCTCTTGATCATCTAAAGCATTAATCATATTAATATCAAGAACCTCAAAATTTGTTTCAGCCATTAATCTA
The DNA here is from genome assembly GCA_034641835.2 of Pinus albicaulis. NCBI lineage: Eukaryota > Viridiplantae > Streptophyta > Pinopsida > Pinales > Pinaceae > Pinus > Pinus albicaulis. The sequence goes on from CM076582.1 coordinate 1,067,475,086, forward strand.
TCTAGACCTTGGCCTTTGATCAGCTTAGTGGGTTTTATCTCTAAATCATATTCAAGGATAACAGCAATCCACTTACCTCTCTTACCATCTGGCACCTGCGTTAGAATGTCTTTCACAACTGAGTTTGGGACAAAGGAAATGATGTGGGAGTGTAAGATGTGTACTCTGAAGTCTTTCAAAGCTTTAACCAAAGAAAAGGCTTGCTTTTCCATAATGTTATACTTCAGAGAGGCATCCCGCAATGCCTTGCTAAAGAATGCAATAGGCTGCTCTTGTCCTTGTGGATTTTTCTATAAAAGGACAACAACTATGGTATGTTCTGATGCACACGAGAAAATAAAAAAATATTTTTAAAAATTAGGACTTATTAGAACCGGTGTTTTGGTTAACACTTGTTTCACCAGCTCAAAGGACTTATTTGCTTCTAAGGTCCATTTTACCCCTTGCTCCTTCTTCAACATGTTTTTGATATTTCTAAGAAGGTCAGCCAAGTTGGGGAAGAACCTTCTCAAAAATTTAATATTTCCAATGAAAGATTTCAACTCCTTGATCTTCCGAGGATGAGAGATTTGCAATATGGCCTCAATCCTTTTGGGATCTATCTTAATACCCTCTTCTGAAATGATGTGCCCAAGAAGTTTACCTTCTTGGAGCCCAAACAATGTCTTCTTAGGGTTTAAATATATCCCAAACTTTCTGCATTTCTCGAAGACTGTTCTTAAATTTTCTAAGTGCTCTTCATCTGTTTTTGAAAACACAGTAACATCATCAAGGTATATAATGATGAAGAAGCCTAGTTCTTCCGATAATGCTATGTCCATGGCTCTCTGAAAAGTTGCTCCAGCATTCATTAGACCAAAGGGCATTTTCACATACATGAAAGTGCCCCATGGTGTATTAAATGTTGTCTTTAATTGATCAGAAGGGTGAACTAAGATCTGATTGTACCCTGAGTAGCCATCAAGAAAAGAAAATTTTCTAGACCCTACCACCCTCTATAAAATATGATCCATTTTTGGTAAAGGGTAGTTGTCTTTTAATGAAGCTTTGTTTAAGTCTCTAAATTCTATAAAAAGCCTGATATCTCTAGTTTTCTTCCTAATCGACACTAGATTAGACACCCACTCAGAATATCTAATAGGGACAATGATACTAGCTTCATACATATTTTTAATCTCCTTCTCAACCAAAGGGAGTTGTACAGGGTTTATTCTATGCAGTTTCTGTTTGAATGGTTTTTTGTTTTCCTTGAGAGGGATTTTGTGTTGTATTATTTTAGTTTCATAGGACTTAAGATCTTCGTAACTCCATGCAAAAACATCAAAAAATTCTTTAAACAGCTCTATATATTTGGGTTTAATGTGAGCTGGTAAATTTTTAGACAGTTTAATCATTTTTGGTTTAAGTTTACTGCCTATATTGCACTCCTCCACTTCAGTCTCTATAGGTTCCAGTTTTGGATTTTTGGCCATATCGTTAAAATCAAACAACTCTTCTAAAGGTGCCAGACTGCGAGACAAACTTTCATCTTTGGACTGCAGAGTTTCTAACTCTTCTGTTTCTAATTCTGCATTCAATTCTGTTTTGTTTTTAAGTTTGCTAGAAAGTAGATTAATGCAACAAGTTTAGGAGATGGTTCTTTTTCACCAAGGAAATTTTCTTCACTGCATTCTGTATCATAATCTGAGTCTGAACTGTGTAGTTCGAATTCATTTATGAATTGCATGAAGTCTTCTATTTGTTTGTCCCCGTCAAAAACTTTCCAATATTTTTCGTTATCAGGTATGGCTGGTCTGAATTTTATTTGAGTTGTGTAGTATTTGGTTTCATATGGTGTTAAGCATGTTCTGGCTGCAAAGGCTAAATTGAGGGCTGCAATATTTCTTTTCCTCGGGACAAAAATTATCAGGTATTCCTGAAAAGTTTTTAAAAGGTCGATGACATCATTTTGATAGGCCCTAAGTCTGGGATGATTTGCATTATATTCTCCATTGAATTTCCTAATGACTAACTCTGAATCCCCATACACACTAATTCTTTTGGCTCCTAACTTTTTCAACAAACGTAAGCCTAGGAGAAGGGATTCATATTCCGCTATATTGTTAGAACACTGAAAGTTTAATTTGCAGGAAATGCTTTTTGTGTGGTTATTCTCAGTGTTGCATATCCAAACACCAGCACCAGCGTTGGTCTTATTACAAGACCCATCTAAGTGCATACTCCATAGAGGACTAGTCTCGAGTTTATCATTTGAGTTACTATGCTCTTCAATAAGTGTGCTATCAAATTGTTCTTGGAGGCCAGCACACTGTTGAACTTGTACCAACTCCTTAGATTTTTTATTGGGTTGAGGACTACTTTCTTGACTCTTAATGTTTAAAAGCAAAGGACACATGATTTGTAGCTCAAGACCTGTGTTTTGTTCCTCTTCCTCCCTATCGGCCATTAATCCTACCAAAGTGACTTGTTCACTAAGTGTTTCATCATTAAACATTATGAAAGAAGCAAGGCCTGTGTTTACAGAATAGAGAGGAGAATTTTACGGTCTGTCTTGGCTTGTAACTGTGTATTGCATATGAGATTCCCTGTAAAGTCTTCTAGTCTGATTAAAAACAGGGATAGTCGCATAGGTCATGTCCATCTGCATGGTTCCTTGTAACTTAGCCCCGCAAGATCTTGATAATAACATTCCATACTTTGGAGGCACATCAACCACAACAATATCCATTACTAAGCATTTGGATGGAATCTGGGCTAAGTTAACGTAGAGGTCTTTGATTAATCCTAAACATTTTACTCTGCTTGAGTCAAAGGAGTAAAGGTCTTTGTAAGGTCTGGTGATTTCAAGGCCTAGGCTTTCCATGACATCTTTGGGCATTAAATTATGAGAGGCACCTGAATCATGCATAGCGTTATGTAAAATCTTGTCATGAACATTTAAACTTACATAAAAGGGAGGAACAGGTCCCTCTTGATATCTACCTTCAATATTCAGACCAAAAATAAGCTCTGGCTAGTCATCATTAATATTGACTATGTCATTATTGTCCTCAATGTTTAAAGCCTTCAAAATTTGGGTCCTATATACATCCTGGGTAGCTAACTCAGTGAGGGGAACATAGATTTTGATCTTTGAAATTTCCTGCTCTAGGCTGAAAGGAGTTGGGTTCTGTTGAAGTTTGCAACAAGAAATAGTGAAGGAGGCATCCTGAAACATCATCCTTGATCCTAGTTGTAAAATAATCACATAAACTAGGTGGGGCCCACACAGGTTATTTTTAGGTGTATGTCTATTTTTAGACATGGTGAGCATATTCTATATGTAGTAGGAGGCTATTTGTATATGGTTGTTCAAACGTGAAAAATATATGAGATTATATTTTTAGAATATTGGGCGAAGTCTATTTATAGACCACTGATCTAAAAATAGATGCATGTCGATTATTATTAGCCCTTAATAATAATCAAACACTAAACAACAACTTATTCTCTTGGAGAACTTCAGTTAAGTGCACAGATGTGGCACAGGAGCTGACAGAAGGAATTACACTATTCCTAAGGGCTAACTAGAGCTATTGCATGGAGGACTTCAGTTAGAACTCATGTGACAGAGTTTGGTGGAGTTATAGAAGTAGTTGGTGGAGTTGTGTTCAGTTTAACTCAGTTAGACACAATTGAGCTAGTTGTATCTAGTATAACTGAATGATACACTAGTGAGAGTGGTGTGAATTAATTAATAACTAATTCACTAAACAATAACTCATTAATTAACTGAACAATACATCAGTTAACTACAGTGCATGGCAGTTTCAGAGGAGACCCAGTGGAGAGATAGGTGAAAGGGCAAGATAGACTATCTGTTGTGGCTATTAGTGATGCATGAATTGCATCTACATATACATTGGAGTTTCCAATGATAATAAATTAGTCAAGGAGATTGGGATTACCTCGAATTGGTCTTTGTAATCAGCTTGGATTGCGCAGTGGAGGCACACTAGAAGGAGGCAAGATCAGTGCATGGATTTGCAAGATTGTTCTTGATTAGTGTATGACGATTGTACTGTACTGAGAGCTTGTGATAATATTTGTATGTTTGTATGATATTTTCATATGATATCCATGTTACATAATATATATTTGGGGTTTTCAACTTCAGGCTTTCCTGTTAAACAAATGTGTTATGTGTGCTTTTATTGCTTCATGTGTTTTGCAATTGTTGATTAAATTTCCGCAAGAATTATAGTGGAAGGATTTTGTATTTAGCAAGAAGATAAATATTTTTAGATCAGGAGAGTCCGGATATATACATGCATATTGTATATAATTTCTATAGGTTCTTCGAAGAACTTGTCTCAGCCTTACTAGCTGCTAGTCTATCAGCAACATTAGCTTGCTAATTTGTTCTATTTACATTTGACAAAATGGTTTTAATAGGAGTACTAGTTGAAGTGTTAGTACTACTAATGTCTGCACTTTGTTTTTCATTGTTTTGAGTGCCTTTCTCTCTACCTTTATCAGAATCCACAGCTACTATTTTGTCCTTTTGCTTGACAAATTTAGGCTTGGTTACAGTGTTGTTTTGTGAAGATTTGTCAGAGGTTTTTGTGTTGGGAGTTTGTTGAATGGTTTCGCTTCTAAGGTCATATTCTCTTTGAGAATATATGATGACATTTTCCATGTCCTGATAATAAATTTCATCATTATCTCCTTTGTCATCATAGGGTGTATAAAGAACTTATTTTTTATCATAATGGACTTCAAAGTCATCATCATCTACCCCCAGCATGTTGATATCATCTTCCTATATTATCTCATCTGTTTCCTCAACCTCACTTACAAAGTTTTGATGAAAGGGAGGAGTGATCTGTTGATCATCTTCCCTAGGTCTATTTGGAGGTTGTTTCCTTCTAAAATTCTGATTATGGTTCTGGTTTCTATTTTGAGGAGCAGTTTGGGTTTGACTGGCTTGTGCTCTCTCAAGGATGCTCATTTTCTTTATCATCTCTTCCATCATTCTCTCCATCTTTGAGTTAGAAGTAGAGGGTGTATATTCATCTCTAAAGGACACTCTCTTTTCATTTTTCATTCTTGCTCTCTTCTCCATCAATTTGACTTCCACAGAAAAGAGCAACTTTTTGCATCTCTTCAAGAGTTGCAGGATCTCTCTCTCTCTCTCAGTTGATAGGCCATCTCAGGGTCAAACCCTTCAGGAAACTTGTTTAAATTTGAGCCTCATGGAGGTTTTAGATCTAGGGAAAGTACATTATATACACTGTTAAATATGGTACAATAAGCTTGTACACTTTCCCCAATGTTTCTATGGAGGTTCTTATAATTAGAAATGACTTGGAGATGATTCTTCTTTACTTCCCATTTGTTTAAGAATGTATGATGGAAGGCTTGGAGATCATTGATACTATGGGGGGTTAAGCCTTTAAACCATTTTATAACTTCCCCTCCTAAGCTCTGAGAAAATAATCTAAGCTTGACAGAATCATCATCAATTTAATTTCTGTCAAAGTAGTCATTCATCTTGTCCACATGTTGTGATGCAATTGTAGCATTGCTAGCATCATACAATGGAATTTTGGACTAATAGTCATGTGGAAGACTGACTAATGGTATAGGAAGGACTAAGGGAGCATACCATGTAGCCATGGCAGGAGGTGGAGGTGGATTTACAAGAGGTGGATTAACAAGAAGGAAAGTGGGCTGAAGTGGAGTGGTTTGAACAGTGGATGTAGGGTGAGCAGAAGTGAATGGACCAGAAGTAGATTGCTGAGCTGATCTTAGATGAGAGACACCTAAGTTGTGAAGGAAGTGTAAATCAGGTGGTGTGGTTTCTCTACAACCAGGATATTCACTTGTTTCAGGAGATGAAAGTGAAGACTTAGAATCTAACTGATCTAAATTATCAAGAGACCTAGTTCGAAAGGGATTTACTAAGTCAACTTGTGATTGTTGTAGAGCTGAAAGATTTTTAGGAACTGAATTAGCTCTCAAGGGTGATCTGAAAACATCTGATAATTTAATCCTAGGAGACTTCCTAAGGATACTTTCTGGGTTATCAACTATCTCAGGTGGATCAGGATCAGGATAGGCTCTAGTGTGAATCTTTTTAGGAGCCACTATGTTGTGTTTTTCAGACCCAAATAAACAAGAAAATTTCAACTAGGTATGACAATCTTTAAATGGTCAACTAATCTGTTTACACAAATTTTAATCCTACAGTCCTCTAACTGAGTTTTAATGATATTACAACAATAAGGGTTCTTCCCAGTGGAGTATTGAGGTTTGTCTAGGATTTTGGAGTCACCAAGTGGAATTTTTTAGCTCCTGAGGAGGTAAAAGGTTTTATGGTCCACCACCATGTTTATTGAATACCAATATGAAATATTTTTGGGTTTTCTGAATTTTTTTTTAGTTGTGTGGTTTCTAAAAATGTGCTAACTCTGTTTCAAAACTTAGCTATGGTTATGAGACGAAGACAGTCCACTCTTATGGCTAAGATAGCTGTTCTTTCAAGGTTAGAAACACTCTTATGAGAATCCTAGGTTTTTCCTAGTTTATCACTGATTCAAACAAGTTTCATCATGATTACCACTTCTTGGTGTTGGAAATGTTGTCATTGAGGGAAAAGGAGATGGAAAAGGAGGACCACCTGAGGCAGCAACAAGGCAAAGAGAGCAGCATAGCAGCAAGATATAGAGAGGGTCGAGCAACAGAGACATGGCCATTTAAATAAGCAGGGTAGAAAAAAGAAGCAGCCAAGGTTACAGAGGCAACAGAGAGGTAGCAGAGGCAGAAAAAGGAGAAGTAAGAAGTAGCATCAGTCAAGGAGAAGATGAAACAAAGAGAGAAGCAAAGTAGCAGAGAGGCTGAAAGGAGCATGAACCCGTGAACAGTTAGAATGGTTACAAGTCGCAGAGGTATTAGACATCAAATAAATGGAGAAAGTGGAGAGGATTTTATTGAGCAGATCGGTTCTATGGTCGAGCAGCAGAGGCAGAGGCAGTAATCGTTTGTATATAACGAAGGCGGAAGAGAATGTCGAAATGCAATAGTCAAACAGCAGAATGGAAGCAGAGGCAAAGACAGAGACAGACAAAGAAGGCAACAGATGCAAAGGCAGAGGCAGAGGTCGAGCAGCAGTAGTAGCTAAGGCAGAAGCATAGGTAGAGCCGTTATCACAACAGTAGAGGCAGAGGCAGAGCGACAGAAGTAGCAGAGGCAGAGACACAGCCTTTATTCTGAGAAACGCCTACCCCACTGGAAGATACACTAAAGGTTGGAGCAACAATGTAATACATATATATATATATATATATAGACAAACCTTATTCCAGGAATCGTATACTCCAGCGGCAAAGTATTGTGCTTTATATTCAAAGGACCAAAACATATATGCCATATGCAGTGCGAGATCCAAAGAAACATAGTAATATAAAGTGGGACCCTTCCCAATCGCAACATCGCAACATCGCGCCATGGCACCATCACAACATCGCGCCATCGCACCATCGCACCATCGCAACATCGCGAAATCGCAATATCACACCATCGCAACATCGCACATCACAAATGTTACATTGCGCGATTTTTTCTTTGATCTACCGATCACCGTTGCGACGTGTTGTCTGCCGTCAGATGTGGGGCCCGAACCTTTCATATATTAGAGGTTGTGATTCGATTTATTGGATTTTAATATAAGACCAAAGGCTTAAGGTGGAGGGCGATTGTTTATATAAAATGATTGCTGTTAGATATATAAAACATAGTTGCGGTTGTATTAAAATATGCCGCATGGGATGTGAACCCACGGGCCTCGGCTTAATGGGAGGGAGATTATTAATATACAACGACTGTGATATATGTCCGTTCCGCTTGCGGAATGTTCCACATCAACAAGACACTCGTGGCATGAAAAGCATTGGAATATGGCCCACAATTACAGTCAGCAGATTCATTTATATATAAAGCGCTGATATAAAAATGAAAAATGCAGTTACACAAATACAGAAGTTACGCATCAGCCATAAACAGAAAGGCATACAAAGAAGAGAAAGGGACAAAGACACAGTCAGAGAAAAGACAAATGCGAAGCAAGCCAAGAGACAAAATGAGTGAGCTAGAGTTCTCATTTTTAATTTGAATGTAAATGTTTTATTTAAATTTATATTGTTGTGATGCATTGGCAAGTCTTCGAAAGAGAGCAAATATCCCACTGTAATATTAAAACAAGCACCTACTGTTATATTTTCTGAATGAGCGGATAAAAGAGATGAGAAGGCAGAAGGCAAAGAGACATGGCCGTCCATTTCGAATTCCCAGTGGAACAAAAACAACCATGAAGCTGTTTTTGTATAAAACAGGGTAATATCCAAGGGGATAAAAAGTTGATGAAAATGAGTGAGAGAGGAAGAGAGAGTGCAGCAAAATTAAAGAGAGTTGAAGAGAATAAGCAAGCTGCAAGAAGAATGTGAATAAGGAGGAGCTGAGCAAAGAAGAAGAAGGGGCTGAGCAGAGATGATGCAGGTCTGATATAAGAGTTGATGAACAACAAGAGAAGAAGGTATTATGAACAGAATATCCAAGGTAAATCGCCAAGTGTTTCTCTTTTGTAAGGAAGGAGCCCTCATCAAGTTATCTAATAGGATGTTGGATAGAATACCTGAGGTAGGAGCCTCCCGTAGGCTGGTGCCTGCAAAAAATAGATGGGAGTTGGTGCTTCCACATCAGTTGTGGTTTGATGTGCTGCCGTGCCAGAAGGACCGAGGTAGGTGCCTCATGGTAAAGGATGGGTGTTGAGCTCTCCCTTTGGCAGATGGGCTGTGCACTGAGGCTATCTGAGGCTGGTGCCTCATAAACAAGGTGAGAGGGATTTGGAGCTTGCCTTTGCATCACAACAATAATAAGATGTGGTTTTCTCCCTTTATGGGTTTCCATGTATATCTGGTGTCTCTGTGCATGATGTATATGTGTTGATGTGATTTATCTAATCTGCTTAATACTTGTTTCTCACATATTAAGACTGTTGTTACATTAAAAAATCTGTTTGATAATTGCTGCTCACTAATAAATATTTCTCACATATTAAGTTGATCATGAAGTGAAGGTGTAAATAAATTTTAAGAGAAAAGTTTAAAAGTCCATGTATGTGTTAAACTGATTCACCCCCCCCTCTCAGTTTAAATAAGGGTTCAACAATTGGTATCAGAGCTGGTTCCTTTGGTGTAAGCCTAATAGCTTGAAGGAGATCTAGTTGAGTCATGGACTATCAAAATGTACCTGTGCTAAATACAACAAACTTTCCTAAATGGAGAGATAAGGTTAAGAAATGTTTAATGGATGATGAACCTGAGGTATGGAAGCTTGTTTGTGATGGTTACTGCACAAACTCCCCCACAGTGAAAGAACAACAGAGGAATGCCAAGGCAAAATGTGTGATATATAACAATCTTCATAACAAGGACCTTGAGTTGATAATGGATTTAACCTCTGCAAAAGAAATTTGGGACAGATTGCATTTCATGCATGAAATAGACACAGAGGACTGCATTGTCAAGAAGGAGAAGAGAATTAAGAAGAAGAAAACTTCAGGTCAAAAGGAAAATATTCAATCAAATGAGGTACCTGCTAGTGAGAATGGTAGTAAGAACCATGAAGAAATTGCAGCTGAAGAAAAGGCCAAACTAGACATAGCCTTGACTGAAATAGAAAGACTAAAGAATGAAAATAAAGACCTTAAGACACTGGTGCAAATATGTGATGAGAGAGAATTTGAAGATAGGAAAGAAATTATTGGCCTAAAGACACAGCTTGAAGAGACAAAGAAAGTAGAAGACACTCTGCTGCAACAAATGAGAGAGAAAGGTCAGGAACGTGAAAGATTGGAAGAAGAAGTAGTGAGCCTGAGAAAGAAATTAGAAAAGGCCCAAAGAGATTTATTAATGAATACTCCTCAAATGAAAAGCTCTGGACAGTTGGACCAGATTCTAAAGGCTCAAATATCACCTCTCATAAAGGCTGGGATAGGATATGAAGGTGAAACCAGTAAGTCCAAGGTTGAAGATAACAAGAAAATCATTTTTGTAAAAGCTGTAAAGAACAGTGAAACAACTCAGCAAATTCCTACAGAAGAAGAAACCGACATGAACATGAGTTGCAGAGGAACAAATAGAATCAAGCAGCAACATGAAAAGACAGAGAATGAGAGGATGAAACAGACAGATGGAAAGGGCTCTCACACTCTTGAATATGATTTGAATAGATTTGGAAGATGTCAAAGGAGGTTCTACCCTCCTATGAAAAATAGCACATGTTTATCTTGTCATAAACCAGGACATAATGCACCATATTGTAATACAAAGCCAATCCAGTCCAACCAGCAAAGGATGCAGCAAAAGAGAAGAACCCCTCAAGCAAGAAAAGGGAAAATACAATCTTCCATGAGGTACACAAATCATTTCCATGGCTATTGTTATGCATGCAATAATTTTGGACATAAATCTGTTGAATGTAAAATGTATTCAAGAAGGGTAACAAAGCATTATACATCATCTCAAATGCACATTGGTCAAATAAGATGTTATGTATGCCTCAAACTTGGTCACAAAGCAAAAGATTGTAATCTTCCATATACATTAAAGAACTCTAGACATATGATGGAATCAAAACAGATCAATCAAAACTATGAATCAAAAGGAAGAGCAGTCATTATGAAGAACCCCAATAAAGTATGGAAAGAAAAGAGAAAAGGGGAGCCTATTATCTCCATAACATAATGAATCTAGCATAGTCGCAGGGGGAGCTTCTCTAGGAAACAAAGCAAATATCTAACCAGTTACAAATATGAAGCAACATCCCAGGGGGAGAGCAGTTCATATATAGACCCCATGGAAGTAGTCTAAGAAGAGCTTCATGTAATGAGAACAGCTATGAGATCAGGAAGAAAAAGGAATTAGAGACAGAGAAGTGGAGTTGAAAAGGCCTGAAGGAGTGTAATACAGAGGTTTATTCATGAATTAGGGGTGTAATACAGTTTGCAGATGAATTATTGAGTAATTATTGAGCATAGACTTTGATTGAAGACTAAAACCCTGTGGTAAAGACTTAATATGCTTGGAGATGAGTTGGAGCAGTGCTTAAATGGCAGAAGAGGACTGGAGAGGGAGACCGAGAGCTGCAAAGAGACAGAGAACCCCTTCAGTAACAGAATAGGAGAATATTGGCCACCGAGCTGAATATCTGGCCGGTTATGAATTGTAAGAATTGTGAATAAGTTCCATGTATAGCTTTATGTCTTCTTGGTCAGATTATATGAGGAAATTATCTCAGTGAAGCTGTGCATTTGTCATCTAAACCTTGTGTGAGGAATACCTTGCGTATTGTGCATTTGCTGATTATTCCCTGCAATTATGTATAGTGAAAATATCTGTATATGAGACACTGAATTAATATTATTGTGTAATGGTCTAATTAACTCCGTGTGAACACATGAGCTCTTGAGGAGTGGTTGTGTGCACTCTGCATAAGGATAGATGGAACCGAGGAAGTGGCGGAACTCTGATTCAAAGTATAAAAGAACCCTTTAATGTATAACAGGCAGAATCTGAGGTTAAAGGAGGAGAATAGAACCTGGAGTAAAATTGTCGGACCGGAACCTGGAGCGTAGGAGGAAGTGGAACCACGACCAGATGAATAGTGAACGCGAATTGCCGAAAACCACCCTACCATTTTGCACCGCTTTTCTGGAGAAGGTGGTATTTTCTGAATTGGAGCGATTCCATACAGGAATCGACACGTGGCAAGGGACCAATTTGAAAACCGCCCTTTAAAGTGCGCCTTCGCACGTTATATATCATACCAGGACACGGAGCGAAATGGATAGGAGTCGTCGATCTGATGGGCTGACATCTGATGGTGATCGCTCGCAGGACCCGCACGAAGTTTAAAGGAAGAGCCCGGGGGTTAACAAAGGTACAATGCACACGTTTTATTGGTCCTTGATTGTACTGTGGGCCTGGGGCAGAGTCATATACAATGAATTTGGTCTATATTGTTTATTAAAGTCTGACGGGTTATTAATATACGGTGGAAGACTAAGGTTTCTAATTAATAAAAGATTTCTAATTATCTAATAATATATGAGTGGATATATTATATATAATGACTGTATATGTGAAGGGCATCGTAATATGTATATGGAATATGCATATATGGTTAAATATGCCGAGGGTCAATTTGCATGATTTTAATAACCAAAGTATTATGTTGTATATGGTTAATTGGCACGATATGAAATATGAAATATGTGAACGGGGCCTAATACATGTACATGTAATGGACTGTTGGATTATAACTGAAGAATTGAGATATTAAAAATGACCAGACTTGTTTTTATTAAGTTTTCCAGCGTGGAATAAAGAGAACATGCAAGAGTGCCCGGATTGGGAAAATGACTGGACAATGAAATTTTGGGATGCATTTACACACAGTTAAGTGAAATATTGGAATTTACTGGGATAGTGAACAGATGAATAGACACAGAGGTGAACCAAGATATATAGAACAGTTGAATTGTATGTAAAGAAGCAATGGTTCTAGAGCAGTCCTAGAAAAGAAAATGCTATGACTTCCTCTGAACATCATGACAGAAAAAGCAAAAGATTAATGAGACCAAGATCAGATTCAGTATATTGATGATTGTTGTTGAAAACAATGGAGAGCTCAATAATAGATGTCTTAATTATGGGTAAATGTGCAAGCTGAAGTGAAACCTCTGCATGGTTTACCGAAGTAATATCAATTGGTGTTTAGGTACAAGCAGCATGCTTATAAAGCATTATCAGCGGAGCAGCAGTATGATACAGGTCCACAGGATCAAAGGATTATGGCAAAAGTGCATCAAGGTAGTATTCCCAGGGTTATCTGCATTCAGCATGAAAAGGTCAGTAGCAGTGCTAGAGGATCAGTATCTGACTTACACTTGAAGGAATATATTATGCATTGAAGTAGTATCTGTCTCTATATATATAATTGCATGCCCTCCTGAAGTTAGTACATATATCTTCAAGACCTCTTTTTGAAGATTGTTCACAAACTGGGTGAAGCCTGTTGGCTAAAATCTCAAGTAAACAACTTGAATATATTCGTGTGAAAGATCATCATGATAGAAAAATTAAAGTATCGAAAGTATGAAGGATGAGTTGTGACAGTTGAAGCTCAAAAATATGTCATTGATTTATCACGAACATACCTTAGCAGTAAAGGGAGTTTATTTCTTAGATCAAATTTTGGTTGATTCATTGATCACATCTGGAACAATAACCATCAGCTATTAAGGGTAATATTTTTTTCAGCAGCCTAACACAGATCACCAACAATAGGCAGTACAAGTGAATCACAGCAATAAAAGATATATTGGCATCATCACAATTGAACATATGTTGTACTGCAGATGATTATAGCAGAAGAAGACAGACTCCAACTACAACCTTCCTCAATAGATATGCATCGCAGATGAAGATTATAATATAGACTGAAGTATAGTTGAAGCAAGCTTGATATGTCACATGGGGCATTCACAATCTTTAAGGTTTGATCCAATGATGCATTTATGATTAGATAAGGTTGATACAATATGCTCTATGAAGTGTCATTATCCTCACTCTCAGCTTTATACAAGTGAAAGGAGTCAGTGCTTTGGGATTGTATCCACTTGTAGTGTATATTCAACTCCAATAATCCGCAAAGTGTTCTCTCAACAAATATTGTATACAAGTTTAGAGCAGCATGGTACAAGGTCAGAAGAAGAAGGCCTAAACACATCTCAGAGAGAAGAAATGAACTGATAGAATGCACACTAGGAAATTAGAAACCCTTTTCCATTGATGTCAAAGGGGGAGGAAAAGAAGATAGGTAGAGGAAGCATTGGATTATTGGTGGAGGTGTTGCCATCAATGCCAAAGGGGGAGACTGTTGGAAATGTTTTCATTGATGGAAAAGGAGATGGCAAAGGAGGACCACCTGAGGCAGCAACAAGGCAAAGAGAGCAGCATAGCAGCAAGATGTAGAGAGGGTCAAGCAGCAGAGACAGGGCCATTTAAATAGGCAGGGCAGCAAAAAGAAACAGCCCAGGTTATAGAGGCAGCAGAGAGGTAGCAGAGGCAGCAAAAGGAGAAGTAAGAAGTAGCATCAGTCAAGGAGCAGATGAAACAAAGAGAGAAGCAAAGTAGCAGATAGGCTAAAAGGAGCATGAACCCGTGAACAGTCAGAATGGTTACAAGTCGCAGAGGTATTAGACATCAAAGCAATGGAGAAAGTGGAGAGGATTTTATTGAGCAGATCAGTTCTATGGTCGAGCAGCAGAAGCAGAGGCAGTAATCGTTTGTATATAATGAAGGCGGAAGAGAATGTCGAAATGCAATAGTCAAACAGCAGAACGGAAGCAGAGGCAAAGATAGAGATAGACAAAGAAGGCAGCAGATGCAAAGGCAGAGGCAGAGGTCGAGCAGCAGTAGCAGCTAAGGAAGAAGCAGAGGTAGAGCCGTTATCACAACAGTAGAGGTAGAGGCAGAGCGACAGAAGCAGCAGAGGCAGAGACACAGCCTTTATTCCGAGAATTGCCTACCCCACTGGAAGATACACTAAAGGTTGGAGCAACAATGTAATGCATATATATATAGACAAACCTTATTCCGGGAATCGTATACTCCAGCGGAAAAGTATTGTGCTTTATATTCAAAGGACCAAAACATATATATATATATATATATATATATATATATATATATATATAGCCATATGCAACGCGAGATCCAAAGAAACATAGTAATATAAAGTGGGACCCTTCCCAATCGCAACATCGTAACATCGCGCCATCGCACCATCGCAACATCGCGCCATCGCACCATCGCACCATCGCAACATCGCGAAATCGCAATATCACACCATCGCAACATCGCACATCGCAAATGTTACATTGTGCGATTTTTTGTTTGATCTGCCGATCGCCGTTGCGACGTGTTGTCCGCCGTCAGATGTGGGGCCCGACCCTTTCATATATTAGAGGTTGTGATTTGATTTATTGGATTGTAATATAAGACCAAAGGCTTAAGGTGGAGGGCGATTGTTTATATAAAATTATTGCTGTTAGATATATAAAACATAGTTGCGGTTGTATTAAAATATGCCGCATGGGCTGTGAACCCACGGGCCTCGGCTTAATGGGAGGGAGATTATTAATATACAATGACTGTGATATATGTCTGTTCCGCTTTCGGAATGTTCCACATCAACAAGACACTCGTGGCATGAAAAGCGTTGGAATATGGCCCACAATTACAGTCAGCAGATTCATTTATATATAAAGCGCTGATATAAAAATGAAAAATGCAGTTACACAAATACAGAAGTTATGCAGCAGCCATAAACAGAAAGGCATACAGAGAAGAGAAAGGGACAAAGACACAGTCAAAGAAAAGACAAATGCACAGTAAGCCAAGAGACAAAATGAGTGAGCTGGAGTTCTCATTTGTAATTTTAATGTAAATGTTTTATTTAAATTTATATTGTTGTGATGCATTGGCAAGTCTCCGGAAGAGAGAAAATATCCCACTGTAATATTAAAACAAATACCTACCGTTATATTTTCTGAATGAGCGGATAAAAGAGATGAGAAGGCAGAAGGCAAAGAGACATGGCCGTCCATTTCGAATTCCCATTGGAATACAAACAACCATGAAGCTGTTTTTTTATAAAATAGGGTAATATCCAAGGGGATAAAAAGTTGATGAAAATGAGTGAGAGAGGAAGAGAGTGTGCAGCAAAATTAAAGAGAGTTGAAGAGAATAAGCAAGTTGCAAGAAGAATGTGAATAAGGAGGAGCTGAGCAAAGAAGAAGAAGGGGCTGAGCAGAGATGATGCAGATATGATATAAGAGTTGATGAACAACAGAGAAGAAGGTACAGAACAGAGATGATATCCAAGGTAAATCAACAAGTGTTTTTCTTTTGAAAGAGTAAGGAAGTTGGAGCTTCCCTATCAAGTTGTAGCTTGATAGATGTCAGTTGTAGCTGACTGAGGTAGGAGCCTCCTGTAGGTTGGTGCCTGCAGAAAATAGATGGGAGTTGGTGCTTCCACATCAAGTTGTAGCTTGAGAAAATGTCAGTTGTAGCTGACTGAGGTAGGAGCCTCCTGTAGGTTGGTGCCTGCAGAAAATAGATGGGAGTTGGAGCTTCCTTGCAAGTTGTAGCTTGCAGAATTGAGGTTGGAGCCTCCTGTAGATTGGTGCCTACAGAAAATCAGTGGTGAGAGGGAGTTGGAGCTTGCCTTTTCATCACAACAATAATAAGATGTGGTTTTCTCCCTTTATGGGTTTCCACGTATATCTGGTGTCTCTGTGCATGATGTCTATGTGTTGATGTGATTTATCTAATCTGCTTAATACTTGTTGCTCACATATTAAGACCGTTGTTACATTAACAAATCTGTTTGATACTTTCTTCTCACTAATAAATATTGCTCACATATTAAGTTGATCATGAAGTGAAGGTGTAAATAAATTTTAAGAGAAAAGTTTAAAAGTCCATGTATGTGTTAAACTAATTCACCCCCCCCCCCCCTCTCAGTTTAACTAAGGGTTCAACACTTGGTAGTGCTTGAAAAGGGTGCTTTTTACTCACAAGGTTTTATGAATTTTTTAAGGGAACCTAAGGTGAAAATTCAACTTCGGTCCCCAGTGGAGTCGCCAGAGATGTTAGGAATCTGTAATTAGCAAGATTAGCAAAAGTCCAATCACAGAAACAACATTATTTCAACCACTTTGGGATTCTAGGATCTAGCCCTCCTAAATCCAGAGAGGGATCTCTCCAATAAGTGCAAAGATGGATTTGTCTTTGAGGTTTGGGGTAATTATATTAGGCTAGTTATGAAGGCCGAGGGTTTTGTTTGTTTTTTGGATGGTTGAGCATGATTACTATTTGAGGTGGAAAGTTATAAGTGCAAAGAGTTTCAAAAGTGTGAAGTTGCAAGCAAATAGAACAAGATTTGGCCAGGAAAATAGATAATTGCAGGTTTTAGTCCATTGGGCTATGGAGTCATAATAGGGTTTAATTGAAACAATTAGGTTCAATATGGTCCATGGGGCAAGTCATCTATGTCTAAGGATCTCTTTAAAGTTTGATTTATGGAATGAAATGAGACAAAAAGAAGGGGAATTAAACAAATGAAGAACAAAGAGTAGCCTAGGATCTGGTAAGTACTTTGAAACTAGCAAGCCTTTGAAAAACACTTAAGAAAGACATAAAAGCAATACAAGATCTGGTAAGTACTTCGAAACTAGCTAGCCTTTGATACACTTTCAATAGAAAACATAATAAAAATAGAGGGAAACTTGAAGGCAACTGTTGGAGAAGAAACTAGCGGGCCGGGCTCACCACAAATCCTCTCCTAGCTCTGCTTTACTTGGTTACTTTCAAGACAAACACAAAGATAACATAGAATGATCTAAGATCTGGTAAGTACTTCGAAACTAGCCAACTTTTAACACATTCCAAGGGAAACTTTTAGATTGTCTTTTGGGATAAAACTAGGACCAGGGCACACCATATCTTCCTTAGTTCATCTCTACTTAACATATACTGAAAGTAACATTTAAGAATAACAATTATCTCAGGAAGTAGGATGAGGGAACACCAACATTCCTATTCTTGACCTGAATTAAATCATTCCCAAATAATACAAATTGGAAGAAAACATTCAGATAAAGATTTTCAGTCAGAGAAGGGTACTGATATAGAGTAGGTCCTAACTCTATGCATGTTGTTCCTTATAAGAGAAAATAAACACAGTGAAAACAGAGATAAAACAACAGTTCACAATAAGAAATAACATCACCCTCAACATAGACCAGGATCCCATAAATCATCTTGTATTGATGCTCCAAACCAGTTACAGCTTTTAGTCCAATGCTTTAGTTTAGCAACCATCTACACTTCCAATAATAACTTATCTATCACAAGCAGAGATCCAAGAGCCAGTGAATATTATTTACAATCAGAATTTTCCAGCTCCATTACATTTCAAATTTCAGCAACCAAATCAACCAACCTCTCTCTCATCTTCTGCAGTAGTATTTATAGAAGAATGAGGAGGTGAGATCTGATAAAAGATCTCCAAAGATAATTAATACAGACTTAATGGCTTCTCGACCTTTGAGGGGCTCAATGAAGAAGCTTACATAGGTGGTCTCTGTATTAAATAATTCACATTAATATTTAAGCTCGGTGGAAGCTCTTCTTGACTTTTGAGGCTCAGTGTTGTGTTCAAGTAACTCTGCTGATATTTTGTCACTAAGTTTATTTGCAAAATTAACTTCTCTGGCTACGCTAAGGCAAATACCTGATCTTGATCAATAAATTCGGCCTTTGTTTGAATGCTTTGAGGCACAGGTGGCACTGTGGTAGCTGGGAGGAATCAATTTTCCTCAAATGTGGTGGTGGAGGCTTTCTGTCTAGTGAACCTTTATGATTTACCTTTGAACTGTGTTTTAATAGGGGGATTATGCTTTTTATAATCCATCTTAGCCGTAATCCCCACAGAACCATCTTCAATCTCATGTTCTGGTGTGTTCTTGTCTTCGACATTGATACTCTTTGATTTGTGCTTGTTTTACTATGTTTTTTTGGTGTGCAGAGCTGTGCAGGGGTCGAGTGGCATCAATGCTTCATGAATCATTGACGAAACATGGAGTTGAGTATTGCAAATGATTTCCTTTGATGAATTGAAGGCGGGAGGATCTTCACCCTCCGCCTTTGAATTTTCTTTAGTGTAGCAGAGAAACCATTTAAACCCTGCAAATTACAAACAACATTATAAAATCTTGCATATATAGGTTTACTGCTTCAGAAGGTGCATGGGGAGAGCATGGCC
Organism: Pinus albicaulis; assembly: GCA_034641835.2. Lineage (NCBI taxonomy): Eukaryota > Viridiplantae > Streptophyta > Pinopsida > Pinales > Pinaceae > Pinus > Pinus albicaulis. The sequence continues at coordinate 1,067,494,019 of CM076582.1, forward strand.
GTTGGATGGCATCATCCAATGGCCGAGATTGATTAGAGGAGGTCAAAGGAGAGGTGGAGGAAGAATTAAATTGGAACCGTCAATCGCGCAGAGATCGACGGTCGGGAGCGGAGGTGAATAAATAATGTGAAGGGGTCACATTATTCGGAAAAATAAAACAAAAAGCAGAGAAAAAGGTTTAAAACCTTTTTTTCGGTGAAAAATGGTGGAAAAATGAGTGGGGAATTTGGGACAAACAGGGGCCATCGGATGAGATCAACCCACGCGATCAATGGTGGAGATTAGGCACCACAAAACCTTAGAAGCATACCCCGGACTTCAAAACCTTTAATTAAACCACATTGTATAATTATTTCGGGTCAAAAAATAGGTTTTCTGACGTCGGGGAAACAATGAAGACCCAACCCAATTAAATTCTGCCGCGTGGACGCTGATGTGGCGCTGGGGACCACCGGCTCTGCGGGATTGCTGCTGTGTACGACGAGACCGGGGAGATCAAGTGTGGACCATCGATCTGCAAATCAGATCGACGACAAAGATTCTTTCAGTACTACGTCATACCTTCGCTTATCACATGGGCTTCTTCAGAGTGCGATCACCGTCCAATGAGCTGGCCTCAGATCAGACGACGCACGCCAATATCGCGTCAGACCCATATCTGACCTTTAATGCCAGGGGAAAATGGTATTGCCATACCGCCCAAGGCCACGTGTCGGTTGATGGGGTTGATCACTGCTAAATGGAAAAAACCGCCTCCCTCTCAAAAGCGGTGCAATGAGTCCCACTCGGTTTTGAATAGTTAATGATTGAAAACATTTAAAACCCAAAAATTTAATATAGCAAATGTTTAAGCTTTGGGGGTGGAAAATATATTTACAATATGGCTCAGCGCCCATCTGCGGGGTCGTGGGTTAAATGGAAAGTAACATGACTGGGGGTTATAATGCATGGGGCTAATCAACATCGGAGCTTTTAACATGGCAAAATATTTATTGGCTTAGCTCTTTGCGATGCGATAGGCACTTGGATGGCTAGCACTTGGTTCCAGCACCAAGGTGTGTGTAGTGGAAATGGTTAAGGACTTAGCCCAAAGGGGCTTAAACCTTTAAATAATAAATACATATTTATAATGAAGTTTTCAATGTTTTTCAAGGGTTTTGAAGGTTTCGATAAGGCAAGGAAGGGGGCTTGAACTTACCAAAGGGGTTTTGAGGGAGGGGGAAAGGGGAAAATATGAAAATGAAAGATTTTCATGGGAAATGGAGGGGTAAAAAAAAGGTTAGTTTTGGAATAGGAAAGGAAGGGAAAGTGGAGTTTGCAGTAGTATTTTTTCTTGGAAATCTGCAGGATTTGTGAGTGTAAAATGAGCACAGTAGTGAAGATTTTGGATAGAGGCATGAGGCCTTTATGAGTCTTCAAGAGCCAACACTTTTTTGCAATAAAATTTGTTCCTTGAAGGCTAACAACCACAAACCTACTTTTAAGCCTTAGGAACTAGCCTTCCTAATGCTCAAAGAGGGCTCTCTCTATATTATTTATCTTTGTTGGAATTAATTGATTTTAGGCTAGTTATGTAGGGTAAATTGGTTTTGGATTTTGATTTGATTTGGTGGGGAAATCACTTACTTAGATGGATAGATGTAGGTTTGCATTCCATTGGGCTAATGGAGTCAATGTGTCATGTAATGAAATTAGGATCAGTTCTAAAGGGAAATGTTTACAGGGAAAGATAGCTGAGTTACTTCAGATCTTCAAGGCTAATGGTGAAAATGGTTTCAATCGGGGTAAGAGAGCAATTAAGGGTTATTAAATCTGGAGAATGAGTGAAAAGGTAGGGGTCAGTCGAAACTAGGGAGCAATTAAGGGTTCCTTAGTCTAGATATTAGTAGAAAACATGTAAATGATAAATAGTTCAAGAAAAAGTGCTTTTAACATATTCTGAAATAAAAATTCCTAATTTGTCATTTAGATTTAGAACATATTCAAGTATTGATGAAAAACATAATAAATTGACAAGGAAACAAGTGAAAATACTTCACTGTAGTGGCCCAACACATGAATTTTGTAATATGATGCTTTATTGCTTTAATCTAGTCTGCTGACTTGAAATTGGTACAATCACGCTTAGGTTCAGAATAGTACAACTATAGAAATGTTCATCAATTCATTCACACTCAATACTTCTAAATGAGAAGTATTTATAAAAAAACTCTTTACAAAATATCCTAAAACAAACTTAGGAATTATTCATGGAAAATAAATAACTTCATGCAAGAAGATAGTGACAATTTTCTAACTAATGCTAGTTGTCCCTTTTTTATTGAAATTACTTGTTTGTTGTCTTGATTTTATTACTTCTTTCTCTCTCTATTGTTGAACGAAGGATGCAGCCTGACAGTGAGGTGTCTTTCATGCAGACAGTTTTATCTCTGCATTGTAATTTTAAACTTTGAACTTGAACTGATACTCTTTATCCTGATACTCTTTTATTGATACTCTTTCACTACAAAACTGTAAATGTTGTTTTAACCTTTACTGCTCTGTTTTTACTGCAATTTGATTTCACAGTAAATTAGTCAATTTTTACCAAAGTTCAGCTTCTGGCAGTTTTATCTCCATCATCCTTCTGAAAATATCATCAGCTTCAATATACTTTGAGAATGTGGGCTTGTTGATAAATATGTGTTTCACCTCATGCTGTAGGTAAAACAAATTCTCCAAATCCTTATAGATTACCTTCCCTATTGAAATACCATGTGAGGTAGGTAGATTGACCTGTTCCTTTGCAACTTCTCTCATTTTCTTGTCATAGTCATCTTGCTTCATTAGTTTTTCATGAATAAATAATGGATTTGGAAGGTATTTATGCCATAGGACATCAAATTTCATCATAAACCCGGTAATGGAAACCTCCATGTTTTGGCATTTCTCCTCTAACTATATCATCAAATTATTTTTAGAAGTTACCTTTCTAACTTCTATGATGGTTTATGTTCTGTCATTAATACCAATTTCTTCTAACTCTTGCCTATTCTTATAATTTAGAAACTTGATGATTTCAAGGGCTTCTTAAGGTTTCTTGCCAAGCTCTTCTTTTATATTTTGAATGGCCTCTTTTGCTGATTTGACTAAATATTTTTTCTCATATATAACTTGTATTTATGGAAAAATATCATTGACTAATTCAATGATATTGGCCCATAGCTTTTGTCTGATTTGAGCCATGGATTCTTTCAATGCTAGATATTTTTCTAAATTCTTCAACTGATCATTTAATCTGTTCGCTCTTTGTTCTTCATTTTTATGCATTATCTTGGAAATTTTCTTTTCATATTCAAGACTTTTAAGTTGTTTTTTAACTCTGTTTATCTCATTACTCTGAATAGACATGTCCTACATAGATTTTACCATCTTGCTTGCTTCATATGAATGTTGTGGTGTTGTTGTCGAAGACTCTGTGGATGAAATTGTTGATGAAGTCACAGGTAATGCTGTAGCCATGGGGACTGTAGGTTCCATTGATTTAGCTAGTGTGGAAGGTACAATAGTAGTAACTACATGAATCATTGTGACTGGAATTTCTTCTTCTTTATCCTTTTTCTCTTGGACCAACTCGTCCATTTCATTTTCCATTTCCTTTATCTAAGCAGTCAACGGTAAAATGAGATTCATCATCTCATCTTTCTGATTGGTATCTTGTAAGACTTCCTTGGCTTGAGGGTGTTCTGTAGGGGGCCGCTTTAGTTATTTCTTCAATGCATCAATGTTTGCATTTTTTTTCTTGATCAATTCCTCTGCAGCTTTTACATTTTTAGGATCATATCCTACTTCAATTACTAGCTCTTCCAAAGATTCAATTCTAGTGTCTTTTACCTATGAAGAATATTTTTCCAGTTTGAGTTGATCTCTGATATTTGCAAGAGTGTTTTGTAGCTTTTTTACACTCATGGCCTTGGTGGTCATTGTAGAATAAATCATCTCCCCTTCCTGCTTATGAAACTCAATTTCGTCCAGGGGATGAATATCTTAGGCCAATACTTCAAAATTAGTCTTTTTGTAATCAGAGGATGACTTAGGAGTTTGAACTGTAAGTTGGAGAAATGTCATCTGCATCTTTTTATTCTTATAGTCAAAGGTTGAAAGTAGCCTATTCTAGATGCCAGGATTTTGTTTTAGATATTGAAAATATATTTCATTTTTAATTTCTTCATTTATGGCTTTGATTTCTTTGTATCTTTCTTTGATATCCATACCCTTGTCTACTGGTTTTTTAGATGAAGAAACTTCAATATTGTCCTTTTGAATGAGATGAGTATTTTAAGTAGTAGGTTGTTGTTCTTGTTCAATTATTGTAGGAGGTGCATTTTCCTTTGCTATTATTTCTGTATCAATCACCTCTATTGTTTCCACTTATTTATTAGCAGGATTTAGCGTTGGCTTTTTACTGTATCTCAATTTAAACTTCATCTCTGTTGTAGTCTCTGCAGTATAGGATCCTTCCTCTCTGTTTCTTTTTGCATTCCTATCTTCTTGGGCTGGAGTTTGCAAAGTTTGACTAGTATCACTTTGCTTCTTTGCCTCCACCAAGGTATTCTCCAACCATTCAGATTGATTGGAGGATTTATCTATCTCTGGTTTCTTTTCATGTACATATGGAGTGAGTTTTCACTTAACTCTCATTTTACTTATCACTCCAAGGGGATCATAATACCACATGAAAATTTTACTAAATTTAAACTCCTGTAAACATTTTTCTTCTTCAGGACCTACATCTCTATTGTTACAAATAAAACGGCCAACCTGATTTTTCAATTTGAACTGTGTCTTCTTATTTGTTGCTAAGAAATTAATTGCATCTGAATTAAGAATCTGCCTTATGTATTCAAGGGAAAATAACTGCCTAGGGAGGTATTTAGATAGCTTATATGGAACCAAACTTGATCCATATACTCTTATTTCAGTGTGATTTTGGTACAAGTACTAATCACCTATCCTATTATGTTCTGAAAATTGGAGGACCTTCTCAATCTCTTCACTAATTCTAGGCCGCATGCTGCTGTTCAACAAATTAAACATGAGATGAATGAAGGAATCAATAAAATCTGTATAAGTGAACTCATTGGAATCTTTCCTTATCAAGGAAGTCCAAAAAATGACTAATTGAGGATTTCCTTCCACATCAAGCTTCTGAAGTTTTATATTAAATTTCTCAAATTGAAAGTATAAGAACATGTGGAACAGGAATGAGGAATAATTGAAAACACCTTCAGAAGGCATTTTTACCAACTTCTCATGGATATTATCAGCAAGATATTGGGAAAAATTAAAAATGGTACCAGGAGGCTGACCAAGTGTGAAAGTGGACAAAAAACCTTGCACTGCTACATCAGCATGTTCATCTGTGAAATAGCCAAGAATAAAAGACAACATGGATATGATATGTCTTATCCTTTCAGAAAATTTTGTAGAAGGGTATGGAGGATTTATCTTGGGAATTTATACAGAAGAAGACATGAAGGTTTGAAATATATGGAACCTCTTGGGGAAGTCCAAATTCAAGTATAGCTAAGTGAGGGCCTCAATGTATAAAGGGATTTCATCAGGCCTGGGTTGTATCTGCAGCACCTGATTAATTGATTCAGTAGAAATGGTAAATAGGATTTCTTTTTCAGGGTTTATTATTTCTCTCTAATTAGGAAAATAACATGATTGATAAAGTCTAATCACTTATGGGCATTAAAAGGTCTGAGGAACAACATATTTTGGTAAATTAGACTTCCAGATGAAAACTTCGTCAGCTTGATCTATGGATTTTTCTTGGCTCTAGCAGTGGAGCTCAAGAAGGCTACATTCTGTGATTGTATTAGTAATTTTGAATTATGTGTCAGCTAATGGAATGTGCTCTATATCTACAATAGGGGGTTGTAGAGAATTGAAAGGTTCAATATTTTTAGAAGCCATTTCTTTGCTTGATTTATCAATTTTTACCCTTTTGACTTTAGAAACACTGATTTAGGCATGTAGGAGCACCTCTGGAAATTATAACAGTTTGCAAAAGGATTTGGATAGAACAGGGGCTTATCTATTGTTCTGAAAAGGTATAATTTTTCTCAATTAAATTAAACTGTAATATTTGTAACAAAAGGAAATCTCAAGACCTTAGAGTTTCTGCAAAAGATGTCTAGGCTCTCTATGAGATGACTTTAAGGAAAAGAGATTTTCTTCAAGTGCACAGAGGCTTAAACTTCTTCAATTTATTCAATCTCTATAATTTTAAATAGTTTGAACCTCAGAATCTGTGAAAAGAAAGCTTAGGGTATGTAGAAAAGGATTTTTGGAAGTAACAGGGCTTTCTTGGTCTTCTTAAGGCTCCTAAATGATTCAATTAGATATATTACTTCTCTAGATCAAGGAATATGGTCTTTTCTTTTGAGAAATACTTGGAAAAATAAATATTTTCTATGCAGTAGGGTTTTTGAGGTGGAAGAGATGTTTCTGAAGCTCCTTCTGGTCTTTATAAGCTTCAATTTGGTTCTAAAATGTTCTTGTAGGAGTATAGGTCTTGAATTCAGGTGAAAAAGCTTGAAATATGGTTGGCAACATGATCTGGTTGCATAAAAATTGGTTGACAAGGCTTCTTCAGTGTAAAATGTAACAAAAAGGATAAAAGAGTGCAAATGTGTGGTTATATACATTTTTTAAACAAACAATGAATGCATTAATGGGCGGTCATTTCAAACGGGCCTGTGGTTTGGGCGCGGGGCGGGGGGGAGGGGGAATTGCTCAGTGGTTTTCGCAGGCTCCAGATGTGGTTGGCTATATTATTTTGAATGGTGTGATTGATTAGAATGGCACCACATAGAGGGGAGGGAGAGCTCGAAAACTACGCTTTTCGCAATGTTTGGGGTATGTTAACAGTTGGGCAATGAAATGCGCGATAGGGTTTAATAGCCATTGGATCTGGTGAGTGAAGATCGGAAGGCTGAGATGATGCGATGGAGTCACGAGTTCAGATGGCATGGGGCTCAGTACATAAACTATTTTATTGGTTAATATGTGATATGGTCGTGATTTATAATATAAACAATAGGATGTAAAGCAAGTGGGACTAGTATATATAAGTGGGGTTTAATATATTAACCTATGGGATGCGAGATTATATAACATGTGGGGAATTAAAACATAGGTTAAAATAAAAATATGGGTTGGGATATATATATAAACAATTTAATATAATACGGGGTAAGGTTTATAAGGGAGCTAATACATTGGTTAATGTTAATGAAATGAAATGAAATTGTGGGATGTAAAATATAATAAGTATAGTGTAAAACTTATGTTGGGAGTGAATTTCTTCACTGTGGGGCCCGAAATATCATTTAAGCATTTATACTTGGGATAAAAGTATTTTTTGGGTTTTTTGGGTATTTTTGAATAAAAGGGAAATTAGTAAAGGGCTTTAGTAAAATGTGTTTTTAACCTAGGAAAAGGGGCTTTTTGCAAGGGGGAAAAGAGTGAAATAAGGAGAAATAATAAAAATGGAGGGGATGGGGTATTTTTACAAGGGGATGATTTTTGAAGGGGAATTAGTAAATGAAATAATCAATTATCTGTTATCCATGCTTGTGAAAATTACTTCTGCCTACTCATCTGCTACCCTAACATGTTTTCTTCATTTACATGGGTGCATTATAGCTTGCAAACCCTTATCCATTTTTCTTTTAAACAACAAACTAACTAATTGTATCCTTGTTTATTCCAAGGGTTCATATTAAACTGTTAATATCCTTATTATTCTCTACCTAACTACTGATCTGCTAAGATTAAACTGTTTGGCTAGATATTTATTCTCTATCTAATAACATTAAATTTAAAGCATGAAAGTTTAACATTAAGTTATTTAACCTTCATGGATTGTGGCCTTTTAACAAGCTGCACACAATCTCTATTATTGCAGAAAAATTAAATAGTAGTGGTATTTGGATTTGCATCACTTTCATGTTTTGTTTTTATCTCTTTTTGTTTGGGGTCCATTTTTATATTCTTTTTGATATTTTTTCTTTCAAGTCCTTTGGTTTTTCTTTTAGGAATTTTACCCTCTTTACATTTTTTATTTTTCTAATATGGGAAAACAATTTGCAGAAAGAAAAGTATATACATATTACAAGACTAATCAAAGTCAATTCAAAAATTATGAATCCTATTATTATAGGACCCTAACACCTCCCTCAGCAATTCATGTCTAAGATGTAAGATATTATGATGCAATGTATTGCAAATTGATGTAGGTCACCATCCACTTTATATCCTACTCATAAAATCATAAAGCATCTCATCCAAAAATTATCATTATTTTTACTTCATGCTTTATGGGGTAGTTGTTACAGTTCAATTTGGGCATAATCCCCCAACACCAATATGAACAGGGTCTATCATCCCCTAATTCAATACTAACAGGTTCTAGCATCCCCTAATTCAGTTGCTATATGCCCTAAGAGAAGTCATTCCATTGATGACTTTAATTGTGAGATTTCCAATCTTTGAAGTATAGATTATATGACCCATTGACTCATAAACACTCCTATGAATGGGCCTAAGTGTGTTTCAAAGAACTTATCTCCATGCAAGGGTGATATGAAAAATCATTTCCCGACACTTAAGAGTGCGTTGGTCTCCTGGGAGTGAAATTATCATTGTTCTGGGAATCTCCACATGTCCACTGCCTTATAGAGGAGCTGATAGGTGTCATACTTTGAATACAAGTGTTCATACATCACCACTGAACTTGGAAAAATGTCTCAGCTATTATTAGAAAGCCATTAAATTCCATTTATTGAGAAACTACCTTTAATTTCCCTATAAATTGAGCACTCATCCAAGTGTTAGGGAGGGAGAAAATTGTGTAATGTTATGATGTTGGATTCTCAATTGATGAGAGTTGGATGTACTATTATGCTGCTAAGACGATGCTTGGTGTGATGAGGATGGAATGAAGTTTGAGTAGGTTGACGATGAATCAATCTATTGGTTGTAATATTCTCCTCCTACTTTCTTAATAAATATATCTGTTCATTTTCTCATATGTATGCTTATATCTTGTGAATTGTATGCTCATGTGTATGTATTCTCAGATCTAATCAGTTCGATTTGGTTAAGATAAGTAGATACTTGTATATTTGTATGTTTTTTATTGTTCTCTTTGTTTGTATTGATCTAGTAGATTTAGTTGGATTGAGAGTGATGACAACAAAAAAATAAGGAGAAATAAATCGAAAGGATCACAAGTAGGTTTCTTTCCTTTCTTTCTATCTATTTGTCTTAGAGAAAATAATATTTGTCTTTATTCTGTTTTTTTGAGTGAAGGAACACAACACTTAGGGAATCTATTTTATCCGTAGACTATAATTCTGTATAATAATGACCAAGAAGACATCCTTTTCATTGGCAAAAGAAATATCCATTGCTCGTTGAAAAGTAGCCCTTGCATTCTTTAATCCAAAAGGAATTTTGGCATACATGAAGGAGCCCCAAGGTGTTGCTGAGGTTTTCTTTTCCTAATCATCTGGATGGACTAAAATATGATTATACCTAGAGTATCCGTCCAGCAATGAAAGTTTGGAAGATCCAACTACCCTTTGCATAATATGGTACATCTTTGGTAGTGGGTAATTATCCTTCTATGCCACTCTATTTAGATTTCTGAAATCAATACTCAAGAGAATATCTCCTTTCTTATTTCTCACTGGCACTATATTAGACATACAATTTGAAAAGTGAAGAGGAACTATAATACCAGCAATAAATAATCTATTTACCTCCTTCTGAATATAGGGCGAAAACTTGGGATTCATTCTCCTTAACTTCTGGCAGAAAGGTTCCTGGTCCAGCTTTAAGGGAATGGTACGTTGAATTATAATATTATCATACACTTTCAAATTAGAATATTCCCAAGAAAATACATCAGAAAACTGAGACATAAGTGTTGTGTATTTACCTTTCATTTCTGCACTCAAATATTTTGAAATTTTTACCATATTTGGCTTTTCCAGAGTGCGATCCGCCACTCCTGCTTCTGTTGGTACATGGTTGGTTTGCGAGCAACATAATATTGATCGAAAATCTCTTCCAAAGGTACCAAAACTCTTGGAATGGAGTTATCTTTTAGATGAAGAACTTGTATCTCTGTTGGATGGATTTCTTGGTCATCTTCATAACATTGGTTATCCATTTGAGAATTCACATATTCCTCTTCTATCTGCAAGAAGTTTTTGATCTGTTTATCATCTTGAAAAAAATTCCAATACTGAACATTATCTGGGATAGCATGGTAGCATTTTACATTTATCTCATACTTCTTATTAGGATACAATGGAATTTTGAACATGCTGGCCAAAGTAGCAAGAGAATAAGAAATAACATTGTTGTCCCTTGGGATCAATGACAAAGTATACTTGGTGAATGTCTTGAGGATATCTAGCACTTAATTTTGGTAAGCTCAGATCCTTGGATTCTCGGCCTAGTATTCCCCTTTTACTTGCTTTATTACTAGCTCAGAGTTGCCATATACATAAATCTTTTTAGCACCTAGCTTCCTGAGAATTTTCAGACAGGCTATCAAAGCCTCATACTCAACTTAATTGTCTGAACATTCAAAAGCTAGCTTGTAGGAATACATTTAAACATTGGGAGGAATGTTTAGTGACTAATTTATAGGGATGTGAATCCACACTCCACAACCCCTTCTTTACCCAAATCTCCATCGAAGTCCATGGTCCAAAAACTACTTTCTTCATCAAGAAGCTCCAAATTAGATGGTTGAACTTTATTTGTTGCCTGAGAGAGTTATTTTGTACCAAAAATTTATGTTTCTTTCATTGTTTCATCACTCTTTTAATGTAATGTGCTTGGTTCCAAACTACTTGGCACCTTTTCATAATTTTTTCATTTTTCAATTCTAAAACAGAATTTGAAAATTCATAATTTTCTTCTTTTTCTTCAACAAAAATTTCATAAGATGTTGAACATTCATCATTGAACAAGATAAATGACTCTAAATCTATATCGAAAACATGTATAGAAATTCTATTTGGCTTTTCTTGACTATTTCTCATGTACTTCATTTTACTTTCCCAGTATATTTTCCTAAGTTTCCCAAAGATGGGAATGGTATCATATGAAAAGTCAAGTTGTAAGGTACTTCTAAGCTTCGATCCCCATGACCGAGAGAGCGACATTCCATATCTATGAGGGGTATCAGCCACAACAGCATCCATGAGTATATTTTTAGCAGAGATTTTCTCTAATGACAGCACTAGGTCCTTAATGAGGCCAAGACATTTCACCCTCCCTAAATCAAATGAAGAATATCATGATAAGGTCTTGTGATATCTAGTCCTAATATGTCCATAATGGCCTTGGGAATGAGGTTGTGAGAGGCTTCAGAATCAAGCATGGAATTATATAGAATAAAATCATTGATTTTGAGGCTCAGATAAAATGGAGGGACTTCACTATCCTCTATATCACCATCAACATCAGGACCAAAAAGAAGCTCAGGGTGATCATCACTCACATTAACCATGTCATACATTTGACCAAATCTTAAGAAAACTAGCTACTTGAACTTTGTACTAATCATTATTGACTATTTCAATTAGAGGAATAGAGACTTTCAATTTGTCAATTTCATTTCCAAGACTAAAAAGAGCATGATGCTTTTCTACCTCTTTCAATGGTGCATCTTTTCTTTCGGGCTAATATTTGTGTGATGTCTCTTTCTTCTATCCTCCACATTGGACTTCTTTATCATTTCTCTAACTGCTAGAGGAAGATTCAAGTCCCTTAGCATGATTAGGGGTAGTAGGTCCTTTGTTTTTACTTTGATTTGGAGCAACAACTTCTTTATGATGAGCATCTACTTGAGCATTCTTTTTTTTTTCTAATTGGAAGTTATAGGAACATTCCTACTCCCTCAAACCATATTGTCTCTTCACTTGAGAAAGAGAATTCTGATATCCCCTCTGATAATCTTCCATCCATACTGTCTCTTCACTTGAGAAAGAGAATTCTGATATCCCCTCTGATAATCTTCTGTCCACACCAATAAAATGTCATCATTTGACAAGAAATATTGTTGATCATCTGGTGGACAAATTTATACAGAAAATTGATCTTCTTCAGTGAGGAAAATAGGCTGTTAATTTTCCTCAAATAAATGATTCTCGCTAGAAATTTCTTCTTCATAATCTTCATCAAGGCCTTTAGTGTAATTCTGCTGAAATGGAGTGTGAATTTGCTGCTGAATTTTTGGATCCTGACCCCTTTGTTCCTTTTTATTAATCTTGTATTGAGGTTTCTAATTTTTACCCCTTAAATTAGGATTTCTAATGGAGCGTTCAACTTGTCAATCAATGATGGAGATTTTATCCATCATCTTCTCCATTGCCTTAATCAAGGTATCTAATTTTCCCTCTGGTGAAGTAGATGTTTCCGCTTTGATAGTGACTCTTTTCTCCGTATTTATTTTATAATTTTTGATGATCAAATTAGATTCCACGCTCACTTCGTTTCTCTACATTTCTTCTAGAGTTGATGGGTTTCTTTCCCTCGGCTAATAGGCCATGTTAGGCATTATCACTCATAAAATTGTGAAACATTTCTTGACATGGTCATATAGTTCACTCATCAAACGGATAAGGTCTCCTTAACCATTTCAAGTTGGTTTAGGAAAATTTCATTTTTTTTAACATTTTTAGCCTATCCTAAGTTTCATGGTCACCTCCATTTATGTCATTTCATGTCACATCAATCCTCATTTGGTGTCAGTTTTCATTCCCCATGCATTTAAGATAAAAAAGGGCACTTTTTCAGTTTTTCAAATTTTCATAGCATTTTATACAACAAAACAATAGGTTTCGCTATGAAACTACCTAATAGCTTCCTAGTGAATCTGTTAGAGGTTAAACTAAATTCGCTATGAAAATATGTTTTTTAACTTGTCTTGTCAAATTCGCTATGAAGTGTTATTCTATGATTGGAGGATTTCGGGTGGAGGTCATTCAAGTATGTTATGGTTAATTCAAAGGTACATAGCCATGTATGAGGTGATCATTACCTTTTTGGGCATGTATGTGTCATGATTAAAGCATGAGCTGTTAGTTAAACCACAAAACCTCACCCAAATCATCCTTTTGTCATATTGCACTCTATCTTTGCATGTAATTCAATCTCTGGAGAGTTTCTTCATCGAGCCAAGCAGGTTGATGGCAGTTTTAAACTTTGCAGGTGTCATCAAGCAAGGTTGTGATGATATAAAGCACCCATGGATGCAAGAAGGAGAAAAAAAAAAAGGTGGTCACTACCACAGGTATGAGCCTATGGACATGAATTGACTTAATGAAGACCCAACTACCATGGAGGTTTTCATAAGAACTGGTTGCTTTTAATTCTATCAGAGGTTGTAGGGCTTTCATCTACAGGTTTCCAAGGATTTTTTTAACAACTTCATAGGAACAACTTCAAAATTTGGAATTCTAAACCTTACAGTGACACCAAAGACCATCTCATCAGCAACAGGAATCCCTAGAGGAGGATAACATTGGTTTAAAGGCATCAAATTCATAATGCAAGACAAAAAAGAGTTCATCAAACCATAACACAATGAAATTGACTTGACAAATGCTATTCCTAGTAGTTTCATGAAGGAAAATTATTCAAATCTTTTGATGGTCATCCAGAATTATTTTACCTGTGAAGGAAGGTTTCACATGGTCTACTCCTATCATTTCAAGCTTATTCTACATTTTTTGGGTAAGAGGTCACTTGACTTGCCTTTTTATTTATACAGAAGTCTAGGGAAAATGGATGATAAGCTTCAAATAAAAATAGAAGGCAATGAAAATTCTCTTTTTCATCATGGTTTGATTAAGATGTTGGTGTTAGAGGAATTGAAGATATTAGACAGAGATTGGACTTCCTTATTGTTCATGAATGGTTATGAAATTTATGTTGTCACTCCTAAGAAAGCCTCCAAACCAAAAAACATTTCATCACCAGCTATGGCAAAGGAAGTTAAATCAGGGAAAATTTTAAGATCCCCCCTAAATTTATATATATAATAAATGGGTGAATCCCCATGATACATAGGAAATATGGAAGGTGATTTTACTTATAATATAATATGTATATATATTTTTTTGGTGAATCTCTCATGAGATTATATTATCCTGTAAAATCATGGCGAATCACCAGTACAAATGGAGAATCACTACTACAAAATGGTGAATCGTTTTCTAGTGGAGTTCAGGGTGTTGGTTCCAATGAAGATATGGGAGTTCAACCAGGATTAGAAGGAAGAGAACCACCGAGACCAAGCATGGAACATGGTGACTCATGAGGGAAGTGGTTCTTGTGCGGTTTGGAAAATGTGTTCTTCTAGTTCTGTTAAGAATAGTGTTGTTGCTCATGCTACTACTAGCACTGATATTGAGGTTGGAGAGGAGTTTCAACAAATTTAGATCTTTGCAGATCATTTTGTTTCAACAATCCTCCAACACAAAGGCCCATGCCTCTGCCGATTTCTTCAATGAGTAGAACAAGTCGAACAAAAATTAAAACGCCAATAACTAATGAGCAGAGTCAATATGAAAATCCCAACACACCTCCAAACCAACAGTTGTGCCTCACTATCTGCTACCCACATCCAATCCGACTCAGCTCATGGCAAAATTTTTTCATGGGAATGGATCACGGAATTCGAGGGGGCGGTATCATAAATTCATGAAGCTCAAATCATCCCTCCATATTCCAATGCAAAAATGGATATTGGCTCTCCTCCACGCATATAATCACCAAAAGGCACCAGAAGTTACACAACTATTACACAATCCATGCCTCTCACAATAGTGGCCTCTCACAAGTTTGACTAGCGACGATGCTTAAATAAAAACTTTAAAAATAAAAGTTTGACTAGGCAAAGTAGTATTCAATTTTTTATCTTGTAATTAAAGAATTCAACATCTCAATATATAAAAATACCATCAAACGAACATTATGCACTCCACTCATAAAATAGTTCAGGATAAGAGAAAGTGTAACTTCTCATTCCATTCATAACACAACTCATGATAAGAGAAAGTGAAACTTCCCATAATGGTAAAAAAAAAGGAGGAGCTTTAATAATGATAAAAAAATTCCAAAGTGTGGGGTATCCCACTTTTTATTCACACACCAAACAACCCATCAACAACTTACTTGCAGTCTTGCACTTGTCCTTGCCAGAAATCATGAAATTGATTTTACATCATAAATTAACGAAAAACAATGCATATGGTAGAGAGCCTTAGTCACCGGCTAAAATTTTAATGTTGGTCGTTATGGAAGTCGACTTATTTCCAACTATCCAAACCTTGAAGTGAAAATTACATTACAGTATGTACAAAAATGGATACAGTTTGAACATGTAAACTCTCTAAGTTTTCTTGTGCCCCTCATTCATGGCTGTTGTTAAGCTGTAACATGGGAAAACCCCCCTTCCCTTACATTTCACTGCTTAGGGTTGCACGATTTCCATATCCAACCATCAATCCAGTCAGCTTCTTATTATTAAGACAATGTTGGTAGACCATTGGTGTTTCAAATCTCTTACTAAATTATGAAAAAAATCAAATACTTAATGAATTCATGATTATCTTTGGAGAGTATCTATGTATGATTAATTTCATTGTGACATAATAGCTAAAGAAAAAATATCATTAGGTCAGCAACCCAATTTAAATCTTGAAGATACATAATCTTCAGTGATTTCAATAACTAAAAAATAATTAATTGCTCTGTACCTGTTAGGGAACAGTATCAGGTGTGGAAAACACGTATCTATGTATGATTAATTTCATTGTGACATAATAGCTAAAGATAAAATATCAATAGGTAATCAACCCAATTTAAATCTTGAAGATACAGAATCTTCAGTGATTTTAATAACTAGACAATAACTAATTGCTCTGTACCTATCAGGGAACGGTATATGGTGTTAGGGAATGGTATCAGGTGTCGCAAACTCTGTGCTAAATTGACAACATCTTCTACATTACTCACTATTTGATTGAAACAGATATATCTCCCATAGGCAGATGGATCTTGATAAGCACATATATGAGCATCTGCTAGAAACTTTACGTCCACACTAGCTAAAGTGCCCTTCTCATACATTTGTGCAGCCCCTGCCATCAGAAAGACTAGCAACTGTAAATAAACTAGATAATATTTTGCACTTCCATAGATTAGATCCTCTCCATGGGATTAATATACCAATAGATTAGATCCTCTCCAAGGGATTACTATACCATATTTGTACGTTCTAGAACAGAGTCTATTTGGTATGCATATCTCTCACCCTCACCTTTAAGATATGCAATGGTAGATCATGATATTTTGTATGTGGTACCAGGTCCCACAATCAGAGATGCGTTGATTGTCACCATATTCAACCCTCTGTCCATGGCCAGTGCCCATGCAACCGTCTCTAACAGTGTCTTGGCTAATGCGTACCATAACTGTGAACAGGAAATATTGCATAATTAGAACAGAAATACCACTGATACCCTAACATTGGCTATCTGTTTCTGCACTTGTTTCCCTTTCTTCTATCAACTATGTTGCAGATTTTGAAGCATACTCCAACCATAAAATAGCACCTTATGAACGGATTGATGAGTAGCAATTTATCCCTTGAAGACTGTTTTTCTACTACACATTTCCAGCGAACACATAAGGATCAAATGCATACATTAGGCCATTTTCATCTCAAGTACACACCTTAAAGATGAATGTATCAAATTGTTTCTTCATCTACTAATTGGTAGAAAATGGTAAACAAAAATATTCTACCGTATTACCTACTTCAAAGTAGTTGTTTGTGACATACAAGTTCTCTCATTTATCCAAATGTGTTATGGCTCCATTAGCCCATAACTGATATGCACCAATTTCCTTCCTTCTCATTCATTCCTTGCTTTTGTCCATTTTTGTTTCTTCATCCTATTTCATAAATTACAACTACCACTCATCTTATTAAATCACCTTGCGCCCCCATTCTATAGCCTAGCAATCCTAACTTTTAGGGATGCCCCCTTGAGTTGAAGAGGAGCCAACCAAAAGAGAAAGGAAAAGCTACTCAAAGTGAGTAGGTAATATTCTTGCATTGTAAAAAACTAACACCATCGTGATTGAGGCTTTATACTTTTTTCGGGCACTAGGTTTTGTTGTAACAACAGAGAATCACCGTGTAGATGAAAGATCAGATCTTAAGCCAATTTTAGAGTTCAAAATGTAAATAAATATGAAAACAAGATATTATCACGAAATGTAAAAATCATTACCAATAACAAGGCGTATAGAAGTAGCAGTAAATGTGTTCAATGCAAGTTTACATACCAATTCAGTTCTAGGCAATAAATGCATCCCAAAATATTAAAAATATAAGGTGATAATCACTAGTGTAAGTAGGGTAGTAGCAAATTACATATAAAAATTCAAAGCTCCCTCAAAACAACTAAGGAATCACACTAAATAAGGAAATGTGTGATAATGTAAACTTACTAGAACTTTCCAAAAACTGGAACACAGATTTATTAACCAATGAATTTTTCATCAATGACTCTGATATGATGCTAAGTAACAACATTAGTATCTCATAACATTAGGCAGTTGCAGATCCACTCCATCTACTAGCTTCCACAATATCATTTAGAAAATAGAATGTATTATGGAATAAAGGTATAAAAAAGCTGAATCTCTGGAGTCATGGAAAAATAAACTTAATTTTCTTCAAAATTTGGAAAATTAGACTAACAATAGTGGAATGAATAAATGGTGAAATTGCAACGCCTTGTATGAGGTCATTGACTTAATGTTGTTGCATGATCAACTTCATCTAGAAGTTATTCATTTTATGCATGAAGAAGCTCACTCAGCATGTTATTGACTGTCAAGTGATTCAAAACCACCAATAACCAGGAAAAAACTAAAAAGTTTCACCCTAAAAGTAATTTCTTCAGTGTCAAGATTCAGTATGCAAGCACACATAAGCAACGGACGGATGTGTCACAGCAAAGAAAACAAGAATGTAATTATTGTGGATTAAGAGGATAGCTTACTAGTCATGCTAAAATAATTATCATACCCCAACTAAAAAATAGTTTTAAGCCATAACCAGTAGCACAGATGCTCAAGAAAAATCATTAATAGTTGAATTTCATGGTTCCATGGTCTGTTCATCACATTCTAAATACCATCTATAGATTTTAGCAGGTATCAAACTCTCAATACTTCAAGAAAAACTATCATACAAGCATTTTTTGAAGGAACCTCATATGAATACTCAAAATGGGTTAACTGAAATGTAGGTTAGTGACTACAAGAAGGCCATACTAGGTGTCGTGGACAGTTTTGTCACTCCTAGAGACAGCCTAGAGTTTCCATAGACCAGTGCCTAGGACATCTTATCATAGCGAAGAGTGTATAATATAACTTGGGTTGTCAATCCAAAACTCTCCTGTTATCTCTTATAAAACAAGGAAAATGGTTTTGTGTGGAACCAAAATCTCTCAGAAGCTGATACAGAGATAAGAATAATGTAGGAACAACATTAAAAATCCCAGCATAAAGGAACAGACAGTTCAGAGACAGCTTACTGCAAAGAGGGCCGATTCAAGTAATATACCACATAAATCAAATATCAGAAGGTGGATGCAGTGAAGAAAATTTCAAGAAAATACTAGTTAACATGAGGTTGATAACCAGATACACAACAGAACCATACATGGGCTTATCAATCTAAGAATCCACACATGATAATGGCGTTTTAAAAGCACCTTCCTCAAGTCACTAATATAGCAGAAACATGAGAGAAATGAGTATGAAACAATATATCACGCCTAAGCGATATTTAAAGCATTTCACTGATTTTAAATAAGGGCACCGACTAGGATGAATCCTTACCAAACCAGTGAGCCACTCGCATTCCAGTACATGATACAGGAAGATAAATGAAATGAAATGAGATGTTATATTAACACATAAGAGAAAATTACATACCGTGGGATACCAAAGACCAGAATCCTCATTACAGATATAACTCCTCCTCACTGAGACCCTATGGGCTCTGAACCTTCATACAGAGGTTTTACAAGATGTATACAAAAGCTTCTCACTGCACAGTTTGCTGATAGAAATCCAGAACCCTTACAATGTCTTTCTTTCTGATTTTTATAGAGGAGATAGAAAGCTCTCGATAGTGAGGTAGGTGATACACATTTAATAATCTGATTTAAAACAAAGTGGAGGAAAACATTCGTGCCAATACTGTGAATGAATGAATATAATTTTTTGTACTTTGAAATCTACCTCTAGAAATAAATGAACTGGAAGAAAATCTCTTCAGGAATAGGGCATGAGGGTAATTCTTCGTGAACATTCTGTACGTCCCTTAAGTGAAGTCGACTGAAATATCACCTTGAGAATATTGCTTGCTGAGCACTGTACCTTCCAACATTTGAGTTTAAATCCAAAACCTTTAATGCAGGGTGCTGTATTTCTCGGCTTTTCACTGATATTTTATGCTGCGAAATTAATGTCTTCAGCTACCAGAACCTACCTTTTGTATTGCTCTGAGGGATTCGATGGATTTTCTTTCTATTCCCATTAATGAGGTCATATCATAACAACTGCCTTCAGCTCTCATCTTAAATTTCTCCCTTAGAGACTGTCGATCGAGGCGCTCTTGGTCTCTGTAGGAAAAGAAGTGCATCATGGCAATTTTCCATTGCGGCGAACCTGCAAAACCACAAACCTGTTAGGAAAAACCAGACGAGGACGGTGAATCGTGGAGGGGTTGACGGAAATGGAGACGAAAGCATGACCAAGCAGGAGGAATGCGTAGGGTGGTGGAGAAAATGCAATGGAATAGCGGAGAATGGGCTGGCAAAGGGTTATAACATAAGAACGTCAAAATACAATGAATGAATTAGATTTAGACAAGTGGATGTACGATAGATTGCATGGAGGGTATGACGTGGAGATATGGGTTGATGACGTGGCAGGGGGTGGACTTAGTCAACAATCAATTACGCAGACGATCCTGACCCTTCGTCCTTAAAATGAGATCGACGACTGGAACAGCATTTGGAGCGACAGATAACGGGCTCGGAGTACGATTTCCCCTTGTTATCGTTCGTGCAGGTCTGGAGGATGATCGCCGTTAGATGGAAGCTAGCAGATCTGACGGCGAGAAGTTATTCTGCTGCGCATCTTTGCTCTGACCTTTAATGCACGAAATGGCAGTGGTTTTGGGACGTATAGGGGGACACGCGTCATACGATCAATGGAATCATTGGCCCCATGGAGAATACCGCTCGCCCAACAATGGTGGTGCGGAATAAACAACTGGTTTTCGAGTGCGGGGGCCACCACGGATAATTTGACTGCGGGCCGTTGATTTGATTGAGATCGAAAGGCTACGGTTTGGCCCGAAAACATTAGGCGATGAGCCCCGTTCAATTTGGCACATGGTTTCGCACCCGGGTCACATGGGAATTAGAACAACAGAGACTGAGACCTCAAGGGCTGGGCCCGATACAAATTTTAATGGTGGCTTTAGGCTTTGAATGATGTATTTTTGTGAGTGGGAAGGATAGCGATAGATAGAAGGCGAGTGTTTTTGGCCACGAAAGGATTTGAACAGAATTAAATGGGGCTGGTGACCGGGAACTTCGAATGTAGGGGCTGTTATGCACAACATCGGCTCCATCTGGGGATGGTATGTTCCTCCGTGGACGTGGCGAGAACCTGCAGACCACTGATCACTTCTGTGCATACCTTAACCTCCTGCTCTTTTAGTATTTTTCTTTATAATTTATCAGTGCACTCATAAAAACAAAACTGAAGCAAAACATATATACAGTATGGTACATCAGGCTTTCTCTACCTGAATCAGAATTGGAAGTAGGGCTTGAGAAATTGGCCATTTACAGGGGAATCAAGCAGATCACCCTATAGGTTTTCCAGCATGAAAGTGTTATTTCCTCCCTGATTTACAATTTTGAATGGGCCAAACCACAGTGGATCAAATTTACCATGCTTTCCCTTTTCGGCCTTTCGGACGTCCCATCTTAGAACTAAGTCGCTAATCTGCAATTTCCGATCTTTTGCATGCCGATCAAAAATGTTTTTCATCTTCTCCTGATATTCTGCCAGCCTTTGATTCACCTGATCTCATGTTTCCTCTAATTCCACCAATTGATTTATCCTTCTAACCATACTGTCCGGCTCTTCCTGATTTTCCTGCATGAAACGTGCCATTAGCGAAGCTAACTGCACAGGGAACACTGCTGCTCGTCCATATACTAATTCATAGGGAGATTTCCCTGTTGCTCTCTTGCTGGTTATCCTATTCGCCCATAGAGAAAACTTTAATTGGGAATCCCAATTCTTCTGATTCTCATTTATAGTCTTCTTCAGAGCCCTTGTTGTGCCTCAATCTAGTCTCCTAAACTGAGTTCATTTAATTGTCAACCAGGATTTGTAAACTGCTGAAGTGAAATGTACCATATGTACCTAGGTGCTTGTTTCCTAGTGCGTTGTATGTAGTGTTTTGTGAGGTTTTGGTCTTTTATGTTGATTTATGATGTTTTTGGTCTTTTGAAGTTTTATGTTTACAATGAAAATGCCTAGAAAACTAATGAAAAGAGAGTGGTAGTAAAAAACACAGTTGAGCCTAATGTATGGAATGGAAAATGTAATCAAAAACATTGAAACAACATCTAAACTATGACTGAATAGAAACAAGAGCTTGATGATGACTTTTTAAACAAATGACACAAACTAGACTTTGAGAAATGATCACTTAAATATGCAAGTTTTCTAACTAGACAATCATACACTAATCATGATGCAACATTCTATTCTAAACTCATCTATTCATGACTAATTTCTAGTTCTATTCTGCAATTTCAATTGAAGGTCAGAGTCTATTCTTTAAGAGTTATTGGTTTCTTTTCAGGGTAGTTCTGTTGAGGAAAAGCTCTGTTTATAGTGAGGAATTTGCAGAGATATTTCAGACCTTGTAATGATGTTATCTTCTGTTTCTAAAGTTATGGATCACTGATAGTTTTCAGAACAAAAAGATATTTGTAAATAATGAAGGTTGTCTTAGGAATCCTATCAACTAAAATGATCTACTGTGCAAAGGGTGACAGTGTGACTATGAGATATGAATGCAATGAATTGATTTAAACATGAGCTTAAGCTGCTTCAAAACTAGAACAATGTTAAACCATAAGCCATCATCAAACTTTGAATTGAAGTAGCTGGACATGAATTAAATGCAAAATGAAACTCCGGAGCATTCTAATTAACATGCACTATCCTATGAAGTTACACAATCAGTTTGTTCATCATGAGAGATATTTTGGAAGAGTTCCTTCTTGTGGAAGAGGTAGAACAATTTTGACTGTGGACTTGTATGCAATTGAAAGCAAATGAACTGAAATCAATTGAAACTAAGTTGTCACATCACAGTCATATCTTGAACTTCTTAAGGATGTCTTGGAAGAATTTCTTCTTGTGGAAGAGTGGTTAGGACAAGTGCAACTATGATAGTGAAGACTAAAAACTACAACTAATTCCTATGACACTATAGCTATTCATCATTCATTGTCAAGATTTATTGGAAGAATGTCTTCTTGTGAAAGAACTATGATGAATACAACTACAGTCTCTAGTTAAAAACAAATACAACTCCTATCCTACAGTACCATAGTCATTAAACGTTCATCGTTTTGATTTATTGGCAAAGTGTCTTCTTGTGGAAGAACTGGAACGAATTATGGCTACAGTAGCTAGCTAAAACAAATACAAATCCTATCCTACAGTACCATAGTCATTAAACATTCATCGTTTTGATTTATTGGCAAAGTGTCTTCTTGTGGAAGAACTAGAACGAATTATGGCTACAGTAGCTAGTTAAAACAAATACAAATCTAACTGATATCCTACAATACCATAGTCATCAATCATTCATCATTTTGGTCTATTGGAAGAATGTCTTCTTATGGAAGAACTGGAATGAGTACGACCGCAGTATATAAAACACAACAACTACTAATTCAATATGCAGAACGTAAAGACAGCTAGGAAAAACTTATCTAGTTTACGCTAAGGAAATCCATTCAAGGGGTAGGGGCCCTCTACCACTTGACGGCATTCGACTTCACAATTAAATCACGCCTTCAAGATAATTTTGTCTGCTCCATTAACAATGCAATAGTCTGAACATAATTCTCTGTGTCTTAAAAGACGTAACACAGAGTTTTACACCAAAATCTAGCAGCAAATCTACACAAAATTTCTAACTAAGCTCTCGGCCTATTCAAGAGTTTTTAAAGTAAATGCAAGTAACAATAATTACAATAATTTAGGAATGATGTCTTCCTAATCCAAATCATCTTAGGAGTCTTTAAGGTGGTTGCGTAAAAGAGAAAAGACACCTGGACTGTAACAGTCCTAGTAGGAGTCTTCTTTCACAAAATGTGTTCCCACGTGCATAACCGTACACAGACTTCATTTCCTCTTCCATGACGAGCAACACACCATGTAGGCACGACGTGGATCATGCCCATATGCATTTTTACTCAAGAGGCCACCTGGAACATGCTCAAACATAAAGGTAGCTGCAGAATCGCCGGTTAGCTACAGAATGCCTGCATTCTGCAGCTAGTTCCGGTCAAAATGCTTAACAATGGCAACAATCACAAAATTCAACAAGTCAGTTATGTAAACCATTCTAGAAGTAATTCTAACTATTTTTATTGATCAATTGGGTTTAAAATGGAAATGGACAAGGGAAAAATGAGGTAAAATGAGGTGAAGGAAAGCACAAATTTGAGGCTCAACATACCCCCACTGATGTCTCTTTGCATGTCCTCATGCAAATTATCCTATGAATTTCGAGGCTTTTGCAAGGACATCTAATCCCCTTCTTTTCCTTTGTCTGCATGCTAAAGGCCTTCTGGGTTTCCTGATCACAAGTTTGAACCTGAGGTTTGTGAGTGCTCTGATCAACTTTCTGGTCCTTGTCTTCATCTTCTCATTGGTTCTCTCCACTTTGTCTATATGCAGGGATAAGGTTGAGTTCATGTCAGTCTTGAGCTTGATTTGATCTTTGAGAATTTCATTCTCATTTCTGATGTGTCTATTCAACACTTCCAACTCATACCTATCCCTCCTCAATATATCAATTTCAGTTAGTGGAGGACTGGGGGTTCTCTCTTCTCTTTCTGAAGCTGTTCTCTCTAGAGTTTCCACATAATCATATATTTCCTGTTGAGCAGGATCAATCTCAGGGGTGCCTTCATAAAAATCTTCATCATCATACTCTTCCATAGATGTTTCTTCATCTTCAATATTGATTACCCCTGTTTGTTTGATTGATGTTTTCTTCAGTTTTCCTTTTAATCTGTGGCTTCTCCTAAGTTGAGAGGAACCCTCCCCTTTTTCCATAACAGATTCCTTGATTTCCTTCTCTGCCTTGAGTTGACTCTCGATTCTAGTCAACTTCTCCAGAATGACTTCTTCACTGCTTTCTTGAACCGGTTTGTCAATTTTACCTGTTGGAGTCCTCCATCTCCTACTTCTCCTTGTGGCTTGTGGTTCAGGTGATAGTTCTTTTGCTTCCTCAAAATGATTTCTTATTAAGAAATCACCCCATGTATCATTTGATTTAGATAGATGATGCTCAATTAAAATTTTTACTAACCCATGATGATACAGGGTTGTTTCCAAAAACTGAACTCTTCTCTGAACACAGGAAGCCATTTTCTTCAAACTTTGATACAAGAAATATGGTAAATTCAAATCTTCTCCTAGAAAATGCAACATTAGTCTCATATGGTAGACATAAAATGTCCCATATCTACCCTCACATGTAACAATTTTTTGTAAAAGAAGTAGTATATTCCTCCATTTGCTCTTCAATGTTGTACTGGGAATTCCCTTCTTGAACACACTAACATCCATGTTTGGTGATTTTAGGATTTGTTTCCATGAGTCATTATGGAATTCCCTATTTTTAAACCATCTTTCCCTAGCTCTGGATAATCCTGTAGCCCTTACATGGTGCCCTCATACAAGTAGCCCATTGCGGGCTTCTCTCCATCAACCAATCTAAGAACCTTTACCAAAGGTTCAGTAACGATGCACACCACTTGCACTCCCACCCAGAAGCTTTCCTTGATATGAAACCAACCTGCAGATGGCCTCTCTCTGGTTTGCGGCTGACAGTGAAAGCAAGCCACTCCTCTGAAAGAAACAATTTCTTCAAACCCCACAGAATTTAAGAGGGATTTAAGAGATATGAAATTAGTGGCAAATCGTGTAATAGTAGGGCACACCAACTCCTTGTTGGTGAATGTTCTCATCAAATGAAGCAAAATGCATGATTATATATAAATTTTGTAATGCTCTTTGATGACTCTACAATATCTTTGACAAAATCAATCTTTCCTATGTCCTCCAACATCAAATCAAGGCAATGTGCAGCACAAGGTGTCCAAAATATGCTCGGATTCCTCTCCATAAGCATCTTGCTAGCAACAACATAGTTTGCAGCATTGTCTATTATGATTTGGACAACATTTTTGGGACCCACCTCCAGGATGAACACATCCAATAAATCACATAATAATCGTGCATCTTTGACATGTGCAGATGCATCAACATATTTCATAAACATTGTCCCCTTGGGACAACTGACCAAAAAGTTAATAAGGGTCCTACCCTTTTGATCAGTCCAACCATCTGACATCACAGTGCATTTTGTGACTTCCCATGATGCCCTTAACTCCTCCAATCTCTTGGTGCAGTCAACTTTCTCATTTTGAAGAATGCGCCCTCTAAAGTCATCATATGAAGGGGCTTTGTATCCTAGACCAACAACAGCGATAGCATCAATCGTAGCCTGATAAAATGGATTGTTCCTGGTAATAGTGAAAGTAATATCACTCCAAAGAAACAGTTTGCCCAATAACCTGTCAGCTTCTTCATTTTCCTTTTTTTTAATAAGTGAGGAGATAGATGTCTGTGCACCGCGAGTGGTTCTAGGAACAAAATATGAGGAGGCACCTACGGGGTTGGCTGTAGAGGATGCTGATGTTGAAGAACCACTACCACTCTCACGGTCAACTCTAAACCCTGATATTTGACTCTTCAGAGCTGTCTTGCTGAGTTTAGTTGTTTCTATTTCTTCCAATGACTTGCTGGCTCTTTTGATTATTTCTGGATTGGTATTTGTGCAAGGGTCTACTTCATGTTCAGGAATTTGTGCCAGGTGGTATTTCAATCTGTATACCCCCCCTGTCATGTGTTGACCACATAACTTGCAACTCAAGTTTGATCGGTCAAACCCCTGATCAGGTTCACCAAATTCTCATAAAGGATCCAATTTCCTTGGCATGTTTGTAAATTTTTTGAACTCTTGACTCTTGAGTTTTACTATAAGATGAAATTTGAACTTTGAACATTGAAATTTGAACCTAGGACACAAGAAAAATTTCAGGTTAAAAAATAAAATAAAAAAAATTACAATTTTACATACAACATTTTGATTTTCTCACAAAAAAAAACCCTCAACTCAATGCAAAAATAATGGGAAAAAATACATGTTGAAACTCAAGCAAAAATAATGGAAAGAAACTAGGAGCACAAGAAGAAATATAAAAAATAAATTTAACAACCAATTTTTTGCATTTTTGATCAAAATAAACCCTCTCCTTTCAATAAAACCAAAAAAAAAAAAAACACAACCAAATGCAATTAAAAATGATGAAAAATACATGGGTGATAGAAACCCATGGAAGAACAAGAAAAAAATGAAAAAAATGGTCAAATTTGATGCCCATACCTGGAAAAGACGTTTTGCCGAAAACACTTGGTCCAAATTCGAATTTTGTTGGCTTGGCTTGCTAAAATCCTTCACTTTTGTTCACTCTTGCACTTGTAGATCACTTATCCTCCTCCTTAGCTCTCATTAGCAAACCTCTCACTGCAGAAATGAGACAAAAAGAAATCAAAATCGCACTTAAAAAGTCGTTGTTTTGAGGGCAAGCGATTAATTCCGATTGGATCGCGATTTTTTGGCGATTTTTTCAAATCCAAAAAACCACCCAAAAAATCGGCCTCCCGAAAAAATCGCGATTTTCAAAACACTGGTTTAAATATTAAAATGAAGGCAGATTTGACCAAGAAACGGTTGTTGGCGCGATGGTAAACTTGCAAGTTTGTTGGAGGGAGGTCGGGGTCAAATCCCGACCCTTCCATAAATGGCGCAGATTAGTTTTAAAACCCAACGTTTTTTAATTTTTAAGAATCCCTAGCAACATGTTATAAATGGTGGCATAACATTTATATTTTAAATGCGGTTGGTTATAACATATTTGGTTATATGTTTTAATGTTTAACAAACGTTGGTTGGGGAATGCCGTGGGGTTCGGCAGGGGTCATGGCCCACTGGCCCATACATATATATTTTGGTTTTTTAATAGAATGGAGAGGTGGGGTGGCGGGGTTGGTGGCCTGCCACCTCCTTTTTTTATAATTATTTTTTGTTTTCTTATAACAAAAATTGTCATGTTTTTTTTTAAATCTCGATTTTTGACCGAAGGAATGAATTTAACGATCCCACAAATTCGCCCGAAATCTGGCCAGAGCTGGCTGGAATCCGGTTGCTGGATTTCTGCGAAATTGTGTCCTCCTTAAGCCTACCACCTCATCAAGTCAACCTAGAAATTTGACTGTTTCTAACTTCCGCATACGAGGTCGGTTTGACAAACCGTTCGCACCGTAGCGATCAAGATGACAAGATCTACACTCTGGTCTTGGTTTGAAAGCATTTTGATTATTTTGATTTTTGAGCTTTCATAAGCCCTCTTTGTCCTGTGTGTGTCTGTGGAGCCCCCTAGATCATTGAGAGTCCTAAAGCCCATGGAAAGGAGAGAAAGGGAGGGAAGGAGGGCTAGAAGAGGCCGCAGAGGAGGGATAAGGGGAGAAACAGAGGACAGAGGAGGAGGGAAGGTCGAGCAGAGGGATAAGGAGCGAGGCTGAGGCCTTTGGGCCTCACAACCAAGGAGAGGAGGGCATGCCAAGAGGGCTAGGCCTACAAGGCCCTGAAAACATGCATGACAAGGCCACTAGGGCAGGTCGAGGCCCTTAGAGGTTTGCGACTAGCCTTGGAGGGCTAAAAAGGATGACACTGAGGGCTTTGGAGGCTGGATGACTGAGAGAGAGGAGGACGCTCGACCTAGGAGGCTAGAAAGACTTGAAAGCCTCGCCCAAAAAAAATTATTTTGCTTCATATCTTCAATTTCTGTAAAAGTCTTCAGTTGCTGGCCCTACAAAAAATTTTAGAGGCTGGATCTTACCCTCAAGGGCCTAGATCTAGCTCTACTCCAACGATTTTCCCTTGATCTCACCTTCACAAATAAATTTACAAGTGCCCAAACCCCCAATATATACAAAAATTCAAAATCCCAAAACCCCAGAAAAACCCCAACTGCAAAACAAGGGTTAGAAAATAAAATTATTTACAAAAATTCTATTATACAAATATACATGTGTACAATGCTTAGAAGAAATTTTGAGAATATTTTTTTTGTAAATTTTGACAATGGCTAGATGTATTTTGAAAAATAAATGCCAAACCACAGCCTTAGCGAAGTTAGAAAACCATATAAAATATTCAGGATCCAAACATAGTCAACCTGCGCTCACAGTTTGTGAACTTGGAGCCCAACGGCTGGGGAACTTGCAAACACTTCGTATTTTCTCAAGAATAAACTGTTAGAACATATAATGAATTGGATCACCTAAGATAAGCCTAAAACTTACCAATAGAATGCTCCTATCCTTTACAATGAAATAATGATTCAATTAAATTTTAAAGCACAATATAGGAATGCTCGTACCCAACACATACCACAAATCAGCGAGACAAAGACACCAAGAATTGGACCCCAATGTGTTTTATTATGATAATCAAAACGTTCCCAACAGGCCAGTAGCTTTACATCAGCTTTTACAAAGTTACATTAGCCAAAGATCAGTTGCCTTGAGACACAAATGACCTCTAATTTATAGATAAATCCTCCGAGTGGAAAATAACGGTTCGTTGGCTTGATCCCCATCAAAAGAATCTCAGCCGTTGATAAATCTTTGATGATCTGCTAATCTCTGCTGTCGAAAATACTATTTTTTTGAGGAATTTTCGAATTTCTCATTAAAACCATTTTTTATTAGCTCAAAAATAACTATTTTGAGCTCATTTTCTCAAAAAATTTGACTTTGACTCAATCACCAAGGCCCAAGGGTCAAATTTTTCTTGAAATTTCCAATATTCTAATGCGGGGGACCTCCAAAAATTAATTTCTTCAAGACCCACGAATTTTTCCACTTGAAAATTTTAATTTTTAACATTTTAATTTTTTGACTCTAATTAATTCATTAATTAATTTTCTAGCTTAGGATTAATTTTATTTTTGCCAGAAAAATTAATTAATTGACACTTGAAGGGATTGATTATTTTTCCACCCTCAAATATTTTAGCCATGGTGTCTAAGTATGTGGGACCATGCACTAAATTATTTTTTACATAAAATTTTACAAATTCAACCCTCAAAGGGGGAATACCCACTTGTTATAGACCCTCAAAGTACACACCCAATTCTGCGACACAATATGATCTAGTAAACGAAGTGATTTGTAATAAAATAATTTAGTTGAATAACTTAATCTATTCCCAAATCACTTTTATAGAGGACTCGACTAAAACACTAGGACTCACCTAAGACTTTGAAGATAAATTTCACCCTAGCTTTCAGGTGAGGTTGGAGGGATAAACTCTGCCGATCATCTGTGTTTAGAAACACAGGGGAATTAGTGAGACAAAAAACCTCCGAGGATGAAATTCGTCACCAAAATGATAGACTTACCTAGGCTGTTACATAATAAAATGGTCGTACTACCATCATTTATATTATAATAATGCATAATGGGTTTACAACGACATAGAACAGACTGCTGGCTAATGATTCTGACTTTGAAAAATTTCCTTCAAGTCCTCGGATCCTGCTTCCTTGGAATGTTGAAAAAATGGGTGCAACAGGTCTCCTCATAGTTGAATTGTCTCCTTGTGGAGCCTTGAACCTAAATTGTGCCTTTCTTGAAGAGCTCCTAGTGAGGTCTTCTTACATATTAACTTTAGAATGCTTGTTGTAAGTGATCTCTTTCGTACTAGGACTCCTTCCATTGGTGAAAGTTCGTAAAGTGTAGGGGGTTTTGGCTGTGGTGACAGTGGGCCACTAACCCATTGTTGTGTCTTGGTCTAGTTTATGCCTTGCCTGGTTTCCCTCTCCAAGGCCTGGTAGATTTTGTTGCAACAATGTCATAAAATGATTTTAGGTTCTTGTGGCTTACTTGGGATCTTTTATAGTCCATATATATATTGGGTCAACTCGAAACTACGTAATTAAGACTCTATAGCATCCAATAGACAAACCGAACCTATTACGAATTTTGAGTTGTTATATTAGGATGGGATGATATTCATATAATGAGCACACCACTTTACTGAAAGGTATTGAGTTCTTGTCATGACTATTTCAATTATTTAATAATTTCTTATTAATGCTCATACTAAGTATGCTACAAAGTTCCTGGTGTCGAAAAATCTAGGGCAGAATATTGTATAGGCTTATTTACATGATTTCTCATTAAAATTTGGCACTTCCTTGTGATATTAGATTAGGGCATCATTATTATTAATTTGTTCTGTTCATCATTAAGACAAATGCCAATAAGAAGATCACAATGCAAGCAAGAAGACACCAGAAATAGGCTCCAAGCCAGGCAAAACTCCACAAGGGGAAAAGCCATAAACTCTTTCTTATACAATCAATTCAATGAAGACTTCCCAGACCTTGACCGAAGACCAAACACCAAGAGATAAGCCAGCCAAACCCTCGAACAGAATTTCTACAAAACAGATCTGAGGAAACCCTAGTTTCCTCCAGTAAAGACACACATGTGAGGTGATAGAAACAAAGATTCTCTTCATTTTTCTCCTTCGCTGCCCTCTTAGAAATTTTGCTCCTGCTTCCGCACTTGGGTCAGAACTCCCTTTCTTGCTTGATGTAATATCCCGAATAGGAAATAGACAGCAATACAAGCATACAACTATAAAGAAAAATGCCGGAAATAGAACATAAAGCAGATACACATAAAATGCCAGGAATGCTAAGCCATTTTATTAATCTGAGAATATAAATGGGTACAATGGATAATCAGAATAAGAGCACCTATCCTTGCACAAGGCAAGTGAAGAACCCTCTCAGAAAACAGGAAATGGCTACTACAGAAACTGCCTCCCAGCTGCTGGAAGAAACTGCTGTAAACTGCTGCTGCTGGAATGAACTGGAACTAGAGGCTGATCCCCTCGCCGGAATGAGCTGAAAATTTGTAGATCACCTGTACTCACTGCTCCGGACAAAACCCAGAAACCATAAACAAAATGGACCACCTCCGAAAATCACCCCAGAAATCCTCCTCAAGGAAAAATGCTGTCCCTCCAGGCCCAGCGCAGATGCCAAATGAAATATGCTGAGATGGAGCCACAAATCCCTCAGGAAACTCTCCAACTGATAAAGACTGAACCTCCACGCCGAATAACACTGAATCTCTTGCAGAAATCCCCACAACTGAACAGCTCCAACTCAAACTGCGTCCTCCCTCCAAAGACTGTGCAGTCACCCAATGAAGCTCAGCTCCTCAGCAAAACACCCAACCAAATCACCTGCTAAAGACTGAAGAAATACCTTGCCCGAGCAGGCACTCGAAGTCCCCCGGGGCTAAGGGTGAGATCTCCGACCGGAGACACTCAATCGCACTAAACAGTGCTGCAGACATGCTAAACAGCCAGCATGCTCAAGAAGACAAAAGTCTAGCTCAAATATCATCAACATCAATAATCCCCCAAATGAGGAGGCTCCTCCACCTTTTATAGCGTTGGTTTCCCTCCAAAACCAACGTAGTCTCTCTCTCCTCCACGTGGTGTGTGGCCCCCCTTGGCTCCCCCCTTAAGTTACAATGTTGCATCTACTAGGGAAACACTTTATTTTATTTAAGTGAGTTAGACCCCTTTTCTCACTTTTATTTATTAATAAACTATAGTCGGCAAAACTATACAAAAATCAAATATTCCAATTAGCGGTGCTAATTAGGAATATTACATTGGATCAGAAATCTTTTTCTCGCTTGGCTTAGAAATTTTGCTTGTGAGTGTGTCATTCAATGAGGACAGGATCTCCTTTATATATGCTCCTTGAGGGGGGATTAGGCCTCTTCTAGGCTGACTTACCTTTTGGTGGGCTTCTAAACTCATCCTTTTACAATAATATTTTTCTTTCTTTGATTCTTGAGCAACACAAGTGCTATTACATCATGTCTTTGACTCTTTGACTTTGTACAAGACCCTAGAGCACACAATGGGTGCTTGACCTACGACAAACAACCAATGGCCGAGAAAGCCATTTTATAATAAATAATTTTATTTTTACAAATAACTTCATTTTAAACACCTGGTTAATCTAATGTTAACATGGTACTGTAAACTGCCTGCTGGCTGCAAAGAATTATGTCGTAAACTCAGAAATTCTGAATGTGATCTGTTCTGTATTGCTTAAATTAAAGATTTGTTTGACTTCACTAACAGTGGAAATGCGTGAGAGAGTCACACTTCTGTAAAAGAGCAGATCTCTAACAATCATACTTGGGAGCACCTCCACATATTTAAATGCACATTCTGTTGTGAATGTATTTTCATAAGATTGAGTCATTCTGATGTTTTTTGGTGGAGCTTCAACATCTTTGTATGCATGTTGCAGGAGATGATGCAATTGTTGAGGTGGTAATGCGGACTGTTCAACGACTATGCAAGGAACTTAAACGTGAAGAATTGGGATTGCTTTGGGATTGTTTGCTTGAAGATATGTCTTGCTTGCTTCCTGACATGAATGTGGAAGGTGTAGCTGATGCAACAACTGAGCCTATCATGCATCACTCGATGACAATTAAACCCCCATTAGACACATGTATGAAAAATGAGAATGATATGCCTACTAAACTTGCAGTAACAGTTATTGGAGAAACCCAAAGGAGAGAAGACTTTGTGCAGCTTGGCCATCTCTTGTCATTACTTAATGTTATACTTGAATTTCAGAATGGAAACAAAGTTAGTGGTAAGATTATAACACTGCCTACCCTTTTACTGTGACACTTATGATATTTTTTTCAAACGTACTTTATTTGCTTGCTCTTTTGAAAAATATGATGTGTATCAGTTGGATCTACTTCTGATCCATACTGTTGATTTTGCAAATTCTTTTTCTATTGACTAGAAAATGGAGTCATTATTTTTTGTACTACCTTTAAGCGATTGTTTCTACTTCTGATACACAATATTTGAAATTGAAAATTTGAACATGATCAAGATTATAAGCCACTGTTTATACTCGCGGAGCAACTAGTCAAGATATTGATGAGCCCCTTGTGGACAAGGATTCCTTGGGAGGATTCAATACCATTGCTTGTGTCTGAAACACATCGGCTCTTACTTGGTCTTGTGCATAATCATGCACGGGTTGGTGATGCAAGTCTTGGTGCACTGGCTATATCCAATGTTTCTTCACAGTGGGCTTTATTGTTTCAGAGAAAAAATGATAGGCATGCATAATTATCTTGTAAGGATAGTATTTGTCTTGTAATTTTGTTCCAGAACGGCTTCTGCATATTGTTATCTCAATTGCATTGTTCTGAAGTTCAAATCATGATATTATATTTGCAGCTTATTTACCCTTATCAGAGGCTTAATTGATCAGGACGCATGTGTAATATATCCTTTCAGTCCTTATATTGTAAGGTACTTTATTTTATTCCAGTTCTAGTAGATCTTCTCCTGAAAGTCCTTGGCAACAAATTTTCTACTAAGGTTATTGAAAGAATATTTTGTCAATCTGCTTTTTTCTAGTGCCTTGGACAATTTCATTGAAGAGTCTCCTGGGGATGTCCTTGCTTTATTGATAAGCTATTTTGAGAAGCTAGAAAGAAATCCCCTGTTCCTTCATAACATGGGAGGAAACACATCAAATATTTGTTCATTTGTATTGCAAATAATTGAGAATGCAACAATAAAAATAAAGAGTGGAAAGTTTCATGAAGGAAATCTATCCCCGGTAAATAACTCAGCATCACAGCCAGCTTTGGTCTGGGGAGCATTGAAGTGTTTTCCATATATTTTTTCTTCAGAAGAAAAATCATCAATTGTGTGGGATTATTTACTGGCTATAACAGAGGCTTTGATAACAGAAACGGGTAATACTGTACTTTTCTCTCATATTTTGTAATGTTCATGATTATTCTGTCTTTTTGTTCTTGGAGTTGTGTTGTCTTTGGAAGATTTATTTGTAAATGAATATTCTAACTGGTGGGTAGTGTGCGTGGCTCTTTTTGGCTTGTAGACAACATTAAATATTATTCCAGGAAAATCTGGGAATGCATGATTGGAGCTGCATTGACATCTCACTCTAAGCTACTAAAGGCATGCATGCCTAAGCTGTCACAGCATCTCAATGACTACCTAAGGTTTGCAAGACATTTTAAGCTATTATCTCATTTGTTATGTGCAGTATCTGACTTTTTGGACATGATATTTGGGTGAGCATAATGTTATCATTTATCTTTATTTAGATAGCTTCTCTGTCAATTTCTCATTTAGTGATTCCTTTCCTGGTTGAATCTGAGGAATCAAGGTTTTGAAGTTTTCTTATAACTACTATAACATCTATTAACTTATTTTTGAATTCAGCAAGTCAACATAAGTCCTCGAGCATAATGTTATCATTTATCTTTATTTAGATAGCTTCTCTGTCAATTTCCCATTTAGTGATTCCTTTCCTCGTTGAATATGAGGAATCAAGGTTTTGAAGTTTTCTTATAACTACTATAACATTTGTTAACTTATTTTTGAATTCAGCAAGTCAACTGAAGTCCTCAATAACGGTGATAAAGAATAACACACAGAACTTAAAATCGATTAAGCTCTGGATGCTTTGATGATATTTGCCCATAACTTGGGAATGGAAGACAAAAAACTAAGGCTTTCAACCTTGAGAATTCTGAGCCACTATGAACCATTTCCAATCCCTGAAGCCAAGAGTATGGAACGACCAGAAAAGAAAAGGAAAGTTGAAGGGGGGAAATCCTGTGATGATCTTTCAAATTCTTACAGCTGTTTCAATTTTATTTATTTATTTATGATTTTAGGGTACCAGGGAATGCTGAAAAGAGTAAGTTTCAGACTTATCATTTTATTTGGAACCACAGGTTATACAACAGCTATTTGCTATTGAAGCATCCCCTTTGTCCCTTGGTACTAGCAGACAAATAACTGTCATTATTTCTAAGATCCAGATGGACCTCTGTTCAGGAAAGATCCCAGACTCATACAAGACACTCTTATTGCACGCCCTGATTGGTATTCTATATAATCGGTTTGGACTTTTGTGGGATTCAGCAATGGAATGCCTTGCAGCTTTGTTAGAGGGGCACGGAGACCTTGTCTGGTCTGATTTTATGGACCATCTTGAGATAAGTCAATCATTTCTCCTTGCATTACCAGGCCATGGTGTTAACCTTGAATCTGATGGTTTTGTGATATCAAAAGGTAACGTCTTTCTTTGATAATGGAGATTGGGTTTTATAAGTTACCTGCAATCATTTTTGTAACTTGTTTGAATGTACTTGATTGATTAATTAAAAAATTCTACAATTAAGTAGTGATTGAAAGTTTAATTTATCTGAAGGAAATTACATCAAAGCATATATATAACTGCGGTATCCTTGTTTAGTGATGATGGCCAACACTTTACAGTTCACAACTTGACACACAGTTGCCCTCGGTAAAGTTCCTGCGTTCGAATCTGGAATTTACACTGTCCTGTTATCAGAAAAGTAAACTAAAGATAAGAGAGAGGGTACTGTACAGTTGGAAAAGAGAATCTTCAAATATTTGTTTATTTAAAATAGAATAGCTCTTCTTACATTTACACAAGTGAAGGGGGAAAAGGTTATACAACATCTTTCCATTAACATATATTTACTAAACTAAAGTACTTCAGTGTGCCATGGGGATGCGACCCCCACATTTTTCATGCTCCTGGCACAGGGGGAATGCCTAGGAAAACATTACGCCTTGTCTCCTTTTTGGGAAAATGTGGGGAAATGCAGGGAGAAACATTTCCCTATTGAGGGGGATGTGTTTCCCCAATAAGGGGAGTTTTGGGCATCCACACTAAAAAGGGATGATTCTGGGCGTCCCCCCAAGACATGGATGCTTCTGCCTGTTCCCCCCAGAAAAGGGGTGATGATGGCCAACACTTTACAGTTCACAACTTGACACATAGTTGCCCTAGGTAAATTTCTTGCATTTGAAGCTGGAATTTACACTGTCCTGTTATCAGAAAAGTAAACTAAAGATAAGAGAGATGGAAATGTATAGTTGGAAAAGAGAATCTTCAAATGTTTGTTTATTTAAAAGAGAATAGCTCTTCTTACATTTACACAAGTGAAGAGGGAAAGAGGTTATACAACATCTTTCTATTAATATATTTACTAAACTAAATTACTTCAGTGTGCCATGGGGATGCGCCTCCCACATTTTTCATGCTCCTGGCACAGGGGAAATGCCTGGGGAAACATTTGACCTTGTCTCCTGTTTGGGAAAATGTGGGGAAATGCAGGGAGAAACATTTCCCTATTGTAGGTGATGTGTTTCCCCAACAGGGGGAGTTTTGGGCATCAACACAGAAAAGGGATGATTCTGAGCTCCCCCCCAAGAAATGGGTGCTTCTGCCTGTTCCCCCCAGAAAAGGGGTGATGATGGCCAACACGTTACAGTTCACAACTTGACACACGGTTGCCCTCGGTAAAGTTCTTTCATTCGAAGCTGGAATTTACACTGTCCTGTTATCAGAAAAGTAAACTAAAGATAAGAGAGAGGGAACTGTACAGTTGGAAAAGAGAATCTTCAAATACTTGTTTATTTAAAATAGAATAGCTCTTCTTGCATTTACACAAGTGAAGAGGGAGAGAGGTTATACAACGTCTTTCCATTAACATATTTACTAAACTAAAGTACTTCAGTGTGTGGGATGTGTTTCCCCAACAAGTGGAGTTTTGGGCATCCACACAGAAAAGGGATGATTCTGGGCGCCCCCCCAAGAAATGGGTGCTTCTGTGTGTTCCCCCCAGAAAAGGGGTGCTTTTGGGAATCCACCCCAAATAATTGCCTATAAAGGGTTAAAAATGAAAAAAACAAAAAAAAAAGAATATATAAAATCACTATATCTCACTCTCTCTCCTTGATGATCATTTTATTTTCAATGTTTATCGTCCATTGTTAATTTTCAGGTTTAAATTTTGAGTCTTGACTCTGAATACTGATGACCATAGACCGAATCTTTGACTTGTTACTCTTTACTGTTTTTGAGTTGAGTAATTTTAATTTACTATTTCAGACTTCAGTATTTACTATTTTTATTTGTACTAATTAGATTCTAGAATGATAAAGTCAAATCAATAGATGAACATTTTATTATTTTTGTTTCATTTATGGTTTATGAATCAATGTATTTCATTACTAAATCCTAATCTGAATTATGTTACATCATTTATGAATTTAGTACTTTTTTATTGTTACTGTTTAATTGCGCTGAGAGACGTTCTCCAACAATAGGTCTGAAAACCACACCTCAGATTTTTATATTGCACAGGTTTGAGATTGAAGGATAACATAGTCGGAATATAATGAAGGACGAGAGATATATACATAACGGAAAGAAAAAAACTTACCTAGGAGAGCTGCAGTCCTTATCCAAGGATTCTCTGCCCAAATGAATTCCCAACCAGACCACCAATCAAAACAGAATCGAATGGAAAAACTGCCACAAAGATCGGACTTTTTTTTCCTCAGAGCTTCCACGACCAGGTCAAAATATTTCAGAAGTTCACCACCGAAAATTTCAGAGAAATGTTTGTGAAGAATGTTTGTTGTATTGGAGGTTAGGATAAGTCCTTTTTATAGAATTAGATTACGCTAGTTAGGAGATAGACGTTAGGATCACACTTTTTGTTTTTATCTTTTTTAATGATATTTTGTCACTTTAAATAATTTCCTTTATTCCTAAGCAAGGTATTAGGTTTGTTTTAATAGTGTTTTTGAGAGGGCTTCATTATGTGAACGCTGGAGGAACTAAGATTTCAATAATCATTATTAAATGACAAAATTAAGCCTTAAGCTAGGAAGTTGTTGAAATTATGGTAAAGGAATTAGGCCTTAATTAGAATGAGGAAGGCATAAGGCTTCTTTTTATAGTTTTATGGAGGACCTTTTAGGGGATTTAAAAACAATGTTTATTATTAATTTATTTTAATAGTTTTTATCAAGTTGTTTGTTTAATCCTTAAGGAATTAATATACTAACCCCTTTTTGGTGTGCTTGTAAGTGACATATGGGTGTGAAACACGTGATGGCCTTTCTTAGTTAGTGATTGGTTTATTGTTTTTGATTTTTCAAGTTATGTAACTTATAGGTGGTGAGATTACGGTGATAAACAATGTCATACATTGACAATTGT